>QARZ01040843.1:114950-154837 GCA_013407115.1 Glycine latifolia | reverse complement strand
CGGTATGCCCTATTCCTAGCAACATAACGTAATGAGTAAAATCATTACGTTATGTTGCTAGGAATAGGGCATACCGTTTTGATTGCATCAAGCACGCGATTATGATTATAATGCTGGGGTATTTACTTCATATGCGAGGGTTCAATATTCGGTAGATATCCTTAGAACTCGAATGCGAGGGATCGATTCGGGGTAAAATAGTGTGCATCAATAAGGATAGATAATGATTTATGCATGGTAAATATTAATTGGATATAAAAGGATATGAATGATGAAACCCAATCCCACTTTCCCATAAATATATTTCATTTTACGAATTTAGTAATTTTCCGTTACTTTCTTAAACAAATGAAATTCTGCTCATCCTACTTGTACATAACTATTAAACTGTTGAATTCTATTTGGATTAACTGAGAAGCTCAAGTTCCTGTGGAGACAATCTTATAAATTTTGTAACTTACAATGACAAATCGGTGCACTTGTCGAGATTCTGTATTAGTGGTATGTCATCTAAGGTTACCTTTTAGCTTATTGTTTGAGATTGCAAGTTTTTGAGCCTCCACATGCATTTCATAGAAAGCATCAACAAGTTGATCAAGTTTAGGATTTACTTCTGATTCAGAACATGAGTCATCTTTATCAATTGTTGAAGTTAGGCAGACATTTGCTTTTTCATTTTCACTTGATGATTCAGAAGTTGTTGAAGTATCTTCTTCCCATGCAATGTAGGCTTTCTTTGATTTCTCATCTTTCTTTGCTTTCTTTTCACCTAACTGCTTCTTCAAATATATAGGACATTCAGATTTGATGTGGCGGCTTACCACATTCAAAGCAGTTGTAGTTGGTGTTGTTGTTGTCACTCTTTTTGTTGAACTTGGTGAACTTTCTGTTCTTGTTTTTCTTCATGAATTTGCTAAACCTTTTGACTATTAGGTTCCGATTCACATCACCTTCATCTCCACTTGAGTTATCATCTTTCTCAATATTTGAGGATGCAACTTTCAAGGCAATACTCTTCTATTTTTTATTTGCATATGTTAGTTGAGATGTTTCTAACTCATACTCAAGTAACTTACCAAATAGCGTAACCATAGACATCTTTGATAGATCTTTAGATTCCTTGATCACTACCACCTTTGGTTGCCATGGTATTGTTAAGAATTTCAAGATCTTGATGTTTATTTCTTCAACATCAAATGTTTTTCCAAGACCAAGAAGATGATTAACAATGTGTGTAAATCTCATTTGGAGTCGAGAGAATATTTTCAGTTGTGTTCATCTTGAACATCTCATACTCATGGATAAGGCATGTTTCCTTGATCTTCTAACTTCATTTCTTCCTTCATGAGTAATTTCTAGCATTTCCCACATCTCCTTAGCACTCTTGCACCTAACAGTTCTGAAAAATTTATCAAAGGATAATGCAGCAAAGGTTATCATATTCTTTGCTTTGAAATCATATTGAACTACCCTCTTTTCTATGTCTGTCATTTCATCCCATTCTTTGGGAATCATTTCATTATTAACAGTTTTGGTTGAAATCAAAGGACCTTTTCTATTGCATTCCATGCACCAGGGTCATTTGATTGAATGAAAATATGCATTCTATTTTTCCAAAAATCGAAGTGCTCTCTCTCAAACATCGGAGGACAATTGAGGGAGGCACCCTCCTTGAAGGTAATTTGTGTGGTATTCATTTTCTTTGAAAAAAGATAGTGATCTTGAGTAACACACAAGAACCTGCTCTAATACCAATTGAAAACAGTATGAATAACACATAAGAACCAAGAGGGAGGGGTGAATTGGTTGTTCTTGGCCAATTAAAAATTCGTAAACAATCAGAGTTAAAAAGATCATATTACAAAACAGTCCAAGAAAGCTTTCAACCAATCAAACACCAATCCTTAAAGAATGCAATCAAAAACTTTTTCTGTTGATTATGAAATGTTGCACCAACAAATGACAAGTTATAAGAAAAGATAAAGATGAAGTAGTAAATACAAAGATTATACTAGTTCACTTCTCAACCTAGAGAAGCTACATCCAGTTCTTCTAACAAACAAGTTAGAGTTCCACTAATAACAATCTATTTCTTACAAACTCTTACAACCACTCTCAATCACACCTAGATCAAGAATGAGACATCTAACTCACATAAATTCTTTGTGATCAAGATATAGAGAAAACCTTTCTCTAGTCTTACCTTTAGAAATACCTATTCTAGAAAATCCTTGAGAAAAACTATTGTTATAGTTACACAAAAAGAAATTCAAAAAGAATTTACAAACAAGTTGTATGGAAATAAGCCACCTCATGATCCACTACTGATGTATGCAAAATATTACTAGACTTGAAGCAATGGTAAAAGAAAACTACTTCAGAACTTCCCTTCCAAAATCTTCTTTTGAAACTTTGCCCAAAAAGAAATCCTCTTGAGTAATCTTGAAGCTTGAGGATTTGTGGGACTAACACAGATAGCATTTTGAATCTTTTCTTTCTTCAAAAAGCTTATGAAAATTCTTTGGTATTTTTGTGGTGTGTATTGTTAAAACACCTAATAACTATTTATACCAAAATTGTTTGTAACTGTCATTAATCGATTAAATTCACTTATGTAATCGATTATTTACTCATTTAATTGATTAACGCGTTCTTGAACTTTCTGGAAAAGACTTATGAACACTGGAATCTTATCACAAGAAGTCTTTGTTTGAAAACGCATCAAGTAATCGATTACCACCATATCGTAATTGATTATCACAGGAAGTTTATTATGTAATTTTGTGTAGTGTAATCGATTACCATACTCTTGTAATCAATTAAAGTGTTCTTTAAAACTCAAGTAATAGATTATCACTTGCTAGTAATCGATTAAACCAGTGAGAATTTGTTTTTCCAAAACTTAAACATGGAACACTTGGCTTTTTATGCAATCATGAAAACTTTATGTTTCAAAAAAGCTTTTTCATAAAACTTATGCTTTTATGAAAACATGAATGCAAAAATATGAATGAACTTTTTGCAATGGATCATAGGAAGTTTCATCTTAGAGATACAAAAATCACAACTACCAATCAATTGATTTGGCATGTAAAAAGTCTAAACACTTTACTGCCTAAGAGACTCAACTTCTTGATCCTCTTGAGCTCCCCTTGACTCTAACAATTAGTAGGTAAATGAAGGTTATGGAGTGATTTATGTATTTCTAAGACATGGTTTGGGCCAATTTTGTGGTGTGTAGTTGGAGATTTGGTGCATAAATGAAAGAAAAGGTCTAGGTAATTATTCTAATGACGGGGAGATGGTGGAATTTAGTGACCTTATTCAAAGAACGAAGTTGGTTGATGTTCTTTCTACTGGGAAAAAGTTTAGTTGGTTTAGTGCCGATGGTTTGTCTATGAGCAAGATTGATAGGTTTCTCATCTCGGAGGAACTTATGGATCTGTGGAATATATCTTCTCAGTGGGTAGGTTTAAGGGATATCTCTGACCACTGTGCAATTATCCTAAAAAATGACGTTAGGGAATGGGGTGCAAAACCTTTTCAATTCTTTAATGGTTGGTTGGAACACCCAAATTTCGGGAGGTACCAGAGTGGTGGAATCAAAACTATGTGGTTGGTTGGAAGATGTTTAAGGTAAAGGAAAACTTAAGGGACTCAAACAACATATCAAATCTTGGGAGCAAGGCATGTTTGGGGAGGTGGATTGTCATATAAAGGCAAAGGTTGACCAAATGGAGGACCTAGATATGAAGCTGATTGAGGGCTTCCAGCAAGCGATAATATAGAGACAATAATTATAACAAGAATTCTGGACCATGATTAGAGTGAAGGAGTGCATGATCTTGTAGAAATCGAGAGCGCAATGGGGGAAACTTGGGGATTATAATACCCTATTTTTCTACTCTTTCCTTTGGAAAAATGTCAGAAGAATCAACTAACATGTGTTAATTATGATGTAGGTTATATTACAGATGTGGTAGGGGTTAAGGAAGAAGTTAAAAGCTTATTTTCTAACACGTTTAAGGAGAACTATGTTTCACGACCCCAGATTGAAGGGGTTGATTTCAAATAGATTAGCAATGAGGATAGTAATTGGTTAAAAGCTCCATTTTATTGTGACGAGATCAAAACAATTGCTTAGAGCTATGCTGGACACAAAAGCCTTGGACCAGATGACTCCAACTTCGATTTTTTCAAAGCCAAGAATTTCATGGCACTGCATCCTTGCCTATAGAGGTTTGCCCAAAAATGGAGAAAGTGGATAAATGCTTATGTTTATTCATCAAGAATCT
The DNA here is from genome assembly GCA_013407115.1 of Glycine latifolia. Classification (NCBI taxonomy): domain Eukaryota; kingdom Viridiplantae; phylum Streptophyta; class Magnoliopsida; order Fabales; family Fabaceae; genus Glycine; species Glycine latifolia. The sequence continues at coordinate 150,542 of QARZ01040843.1, read as the reverse complement.
TTGTATTAGTTAACAGAAGCCCAATGCAGGAATTTGAGGTCAAGAAGGGGCTAAAGCAAGGAGACCGTCTAGCTCCACTACTCTTTTTAGTGGTCTAAGAGGGTTTGGTAGGGTTATTTAGAAGTGCAGTCCATCATGGAATTTTTAGACCATGTAAGGTGGATAATGAGATGTTTTTGTCTCTTCTACAATATGTTGATGATTCAATTGTTCTAGGAGAAGCGGACATGGGTAACCTTTAGGCTATTAAAGCCATTTTCGTAGATTTGAGCTTCTCTTAGGGTTGGCAGTTAACTTTCATAAAAGTTCTTTGTATGGCATCAACATGGATACTCTATTCCTCCAAACTACATAAATATTTTTGTCATGTAAGGTTGGTTCAGCACCTTTTAAGTTCCTTGGTTTGCCAATTGGGGCGAATCCAAGGTTAGCTTTGACATGGGAACCAATGATGGACAAGATCAGAAAGAAGTTATCAGTGTGCAAAGGGAAGATGATAGAAGGCTATCTGTAACAGCCTGTATGCATCCGGTTGTTAACATTAAATTATGGTCGTTAAGCGCAGTAATTAATGTAACAAAATTAATTAGAAAGCCACTAATAAAATGACATCATCATACGTCCACAAATAAGATAAAAACTTTGCATTATGTATGATAATAAGTCATAAGTTTACAACTTATAAGTGTTGGATATAGGGGAAGCAACTTGAAGTTTGAAGCTTAGGACTTGGAAGATTGTTTTGAGCTTTTCACATGCCTTGGAAGAATGTAATTCAAATGAAGTGTATGAAGAGGCCAATCTATTGATCCTTGCATTCCATGCACTTAATCATTTATATGCTTAAATGTTTTCATCAAAGAATTAAAGCAATTTTTGAAAAAGAACTAAATAGGCAATGTTTTTGGAAAAATGCAAATCTCACTGGTTTAATCGATTATTTGCTTTGTTTTTAAATCTGGAAAAGCTTTGAAGAACAATTTAATCGATTACCATTGCTTGTAATAGATTACATAGTGTCAAAAGAAAGTCATGTTTCACTGCTTTAATCAATTACCATTTCTTGTAATCGATTACATAAGATTCTTAGAAAAGCTTGTTTCACTAATTTAATCGATTACCATTTCCTGTAATCGATTACACAAGGCTTTTCAAAAATACATGTGTCACTGCTTTAATCGATTACAGATCATTTTAATCGATTATTTTGCTCGTTGTTCAAACCCAGAAATCCTATGAACACTTTAATCGATTAAGTGATAATTTAATCGATTACACAGGGCTTTTTAATCGATTATTTGGCGCATTTAATTGATTACAGTTAGTTGGAAAAGTCTGTTATAAATAGAAGTGAGGCTTGGCTTAAGATTCAACCTAAATACTTCCAATTCTCTGAATATACACAAGCCTTCACAAAGTTAGAAAGTGATTTTCTGGGTTAACTAACTTCTTGTCCCACTCTTTAATCTTCATGGGTATTGAATGATTTCTTGGGCAAGAGTTTTCAAAGAAGAATAGGAGAGCATGTTCTGAAATTCATTTTATTCATTCAACTCTGATTGGTAACCACATGCATTCATATTCATTGGATCATCAGGTTGTTCCTCTCCATTCTCTTTGGGTGTAAATTTGATTTTGCAATTTTTGTTTTTTGGTGTTATTGTAAATTGTTCTTTGAAGCTTGTACTAGAGTAGTGTTCTCTAGGGAAGAACAGAGTAGTGTTCTCTAGTTCTTGTTTACTAGAAGTCTAATAGGGTTTTAGGTTTCTTTTCTTTATCTAGACTTGATAAAGAGTGTTTGTAATAAAGCTTGTAAGAGCTGAAATTTATAATAGTGGAACTCTAATCTAGTGTTGATTAGAAGAAACTAGATGTAGCTTCTCTTGAGAAGTGAACCAGTATAAATTCTTGTATTGATTTTCTATTCTTAAATCTCTATTAGTTATCTTGTTCGTTTGTTCTTGGTATTTGTATCATTACTCAACAAGTTCTGTTTTGAGCTATTGATTTCTTGAGCCGAGCAAATTGATTGATTAAAAACATTCTTGGTTTTAAAAGTGATTAAGATCTTTACTCTGATTTTGTAAACAAATTTTAAAAGACCAAGTTTTAACCAATTCACCCCTCCTCTTGGTTATCGTAGGTATTCCTATTGTTTTCAATAAGACCCCGGGTATGACACCCTTCAGGGCCAGATAAAAGCATACGTAAATAGATAACCAAAATTACAGAGCCACATGCTACAAAATAGACTACGGTGAAAATATAATGAATACCTAATCATACAAACCAAGAGGGGGGTGAATTGGTTTTTACCTCATTTTTAATTTTTCTTTCAAAACAAAGTATCAGCGGAATAATTTATATGGATCGTATCTTAAACAAAACCAATTTAGAAAACAATCTTCTTTATCAATCAATTACCTCTTATGCAAAATCAAAGTTTAAATGATAAGCAAATTGAATACAACAAGAATTCAATGAAACATGAACTAAAACTTAAATGCACAAGAAATTATACTGGTTCACCTCTCAACCCTGGAGGCTACATCCAGTTTCACTTCCAACCTAAACAAGGTTAGAGTTCCACTATAACAATATTTTGTTCTTTACAAGCAAACAACAAGGTCTCTTTTACCTACCCTAGGAAAAAATCAAAATCTACTCCCTAGATTTTTCAACAGACCAAGAACCAGAGATCCCCTCTCTGTTCTTCCCCTAGAAAACCCTTTCTAGACTTGCTTTACAGAACCCCAAATGTTATATGGAAAATTCACAAAGTTTACACAACAAACAATAACAAATACAAAAGCTTAAGGTTCAAGAAAGGTTTCACCTCATGTTCTTCTTCAACTAAAATGATATGAACGAATTAATCAACCTGAGATGATGTCTATCATGCTTTCTTGAAACTTCTTTTGTCACTAACTTGCATGAATGTTCAACCACAATGAGTAAAATGACTAAGCACACATGTAAACTTTAAAACTTTTGAATCATTCTCTAATTTCTGACTTTCAACACTTTTAGAACTCTTAGAGAATGTAAAACACTCAGTATGTACGAGTACTCTCTTTCTGATCTCTTATTTTTCAAGGACACAGCTTTTCTATTTATAAAAAATAGATTTAACAAACTGTAATTGATTATTTCGTTATAATAATCGATTATTTTAACTTTAGTAATCGATTATCTCGGCATATAATCGATTGATCTGTTCATTACAAATCTGGAAATCTTGAACGAACAAAATAATCGATTATTTACCAATACAATCGATTAAGCCAGAACATGACTAAACATAGACAATGCAGGTTTAATCGATTATAGTCATCTGGTAATCGATTATACCAGTTAAACAGGCTATGATGCATTATGCAGATTGCTTATGTGATCGATTATTTACCCATATAATCGATTATTCCAGTGAGTTCCCAAATCTATGTCTATCTTATTTAATCGATTACAAGAAAATGGTAATCGATTAAAATGTTCTCAAATCATTTTCCAGAAACTCAAACAAGCGTGTAATCGATTATTATGCTCATGCAATCGATTAAAGCAGTGAAAAATTATTTTATACTTATCTAAATGCTTTTATGAAATCCTATTCTTTTGCATATACTCATATGATTAAAACCTATTACATGAATGTATGAATGCATGACTTACTTAAAAAGCTTCAGAGGAATATAAGGATTTAACCCATGAACCAAGCTTTAACCAAAATTACAAATGCCATCATATATGAGTGGGCATGTAAAATATCAAAACATAGTTGCTTTCATTATCCTTGAATCTTTTGCTTCAGCTTCTTGATTCTAACATAAGGTTCACGAAGAACTCGTCCCAGCTCGGCCTCTCATCCGGAATCCCTCGGACTGCCTTGCTACCTAGGCCTCTTGCCCCAGGATCCGCCATCCTCCCTATGCTCACCACCTGCAATAACAATATAATCCCCAACCGGGGTGAGATAATAATCTCAGTAAAGTCTGGGTTTTGGAGGGCTTCTTCTTTCCCGGGTTCACTTCCATGACACAAACCATCAAACGGCATTACACAAGCTAGCCATCTCGGCTTACAAAAAAACACATCACATGTATATAATCACACGGATATAACAAGAGAGATCATCCAACTTAATGGGCACATTTCCCCAGGACTTCGTGCAGACACCCCCTAAGGAAGATCATCCAACTTAATAGGCACATTCCCTCTGGGTTCTGCGCAGATGTCCATGGCTCAAAGTCCATGTTTGTCCATTCTACTGGCCAGAGAATCTCAAATATCACACAAAGCGATCACAGTGCAATTCATATACATGTTATCAAACAGAAAGCAGTAACACTCAATTTCAATACATGCATCATGACATATAACAACCATCACTCCATCGGAGTATGGTGGAACGCGGTCCAGAGAAGGACTCTCAAGAACAAGGAGCTTACCTGTCCGATGTTCCTCACTGGTTCGTCCACCCTCGTGATTTCGAACATCACAATCTTCAGCGTTGGGCCCTGCATACATGCATGCAAGAAATCAATAATGGTTTTCACTTGTTACTTGTACAGGAACTTGATACATTACCAGGTTACCATCATTAGTCACCCACAGGCGGCATGCAGAACCCCAAAAGGGTTCATCACAACTAACCCAAAATATCGAGAACAGTTATATCCTAAGGCTGGACTGGCACTCCTTACCTCTAAGGTTGTTAATGAGACTAGAGAACCACTTCTCAGGCTTTAACGTCCTAAAGTTGCCTTCTCTTCCCTAATCCAGAAGCTTTCTTTGTTCGACAATGGCGGAAACGGAGAAGGAAGAGAGAGAAGGAACACCTTTTTGGTGAAGGAACAGAGGAAGAAAATGAGTCGTGCACGAAATAACCCATACGCAGGCTATATAAGTACCCTGAGAGTTAACGCACGTCACATACGTCACTAAGTCAACACTTGTTATTCTAGTGACCTGACAGTCAGTGCGGATCACGTACATAGGTTAAGCTTGTGAAATCACTAACTACCGGGTTGGCGAGTCAAGCGCATATGACTTCCCATAGGTAAGTGTAGTCCAGACAACCCTATCCGGGGTCTCGTCCTGGCCATTACTACCCGACCTCGTTCGGGTTCCTTTCTTCTCAGTGCTTATTCCCACGATACCTACGCGATAACACAGTCACACTCTAACCTGGTTTCCTTGTAAATACAAACACACTCAGTACGAACCCAGCTTCAAAAGGTTCTATTTACACCCCTCTCTTATCCGAGTTCCAATTTGCACCCCCTCTTGTATGACATCTCGGTCACATGAATCCGGATTAGTCACAGGGTCATTACCCTAATTATTATTATAACCACGTAACTACAACATAGAGACGTTAAAGTGCCATGTGGACACCCGAGACCTTACACTATCCAAAGACCATAATCCAAGGACGAATTCTTTTCAAGAATGAGGGGGTGATAGAAGGCTATCCAAAGAGTATAAAGACCTAGAAGCACTTCATGAGTTGAAAGGTCCAATGACAAGGTCCAAAGCCAAGCTTTTACAAGAAGAGATGGCCAAGAAAATCAAGGATGGACTACTCATCAAAGGCAAGGAAGGAGGAAGCCATAAGGAGCTGAATTGGAGCATATTGAAGATTGTTGAATAGCTCGCTTAACGCAACAAACTCGCTAAGCGTAATTTCTTAGCAGAGGATAAATTGGGCTTAGCGCGCATGTCTCGCTTAGCGCAATTCCTTAGCAGAGGATAAATTGGGCTTAGTGCATGTCTCTCTTAGCGCAATACTTTTGCGAGGATTTTCGTAAATTTTGTTTTCTTGTGTAATGATGTATGGCTGCACCCACAACCATTAAGTTTTCCCAAATCTTCCTTGCATTGAAATTGCTCAACATTCTCCTTACCATCAAAAGATCACCTTCTTTGGCCTCCACAAGTGTAAGTTCCTCTTCTTCTTCACTTGAAGAACTAGATGAGTCACTTGAAGATTCACTCTTTATGTTTCCATCCTCTAGCAAAATCATGGTTCTCTTGTTAGGACATTGGGAAGCCATGTGACCCTTACCAAGACACTTAAAACACTTGATATTATTTGATCTTGTTGGAGTTGGTTGCACAATTTTTTTGCTTGAGCTTTCCACCTTTTCTTCTTTATTTTTCACATGAGAAACCTCCCTTTTTGTCTTGTCTTTCCCGCTGGAAGTTGCAGCCCCATTGGTAAATTTGGAAGTTTTTCTCCTTTTTAGTTGTTGCTCCACCCTTTGACCTTTGTGGACTAGCTCTTCAATTGTTGCATAAGAATGTAGCTCTATCAAATATTGAATTTCTCTATTCAAGCCATGAAGGAACTTTGCCATAGTTTCTTCTTGGACCTCCACAATTCCAGCCCTCATCATCATCAATTCCATTTCCTTATAGTACTCATCAATACTCTTGTAGCCTTGGAAATGCCTTTGAAACTTGTTGTGGACTTCTCTTGGATAATAAGTTGGAACAAATCTTTCTCTCAATAATCTTTTCAAGTCATTCCAGCCACGTATTCTTTCTCTCCTCAACCTCTCTATGTCCATTAGAACTTGGTTCCACCACACCAAAGCATAGCCACCAAATTCTAAAGTTGCTAGAATCACTTTCTTTTCTTCATCAATTTGTTGGCATGAGAAAATTTGTTCTACTTTCATCTCCCACTCAAAGTACACTTCAGGATTATTATAACCATAGAATTTTGGAATTTTTATTTTCACTCCACTCAATCCTCCATTCCTCCCATCTCTCTCTTCTCCTCTAAGCCTCCAATCTCCCTCATCTCTATGTTCCCTTCTATGATTGTTTCTTCTATTATTTTCTCTTCTATCCTCCCTCTCACTCCTCTCTTTATAATAATTTCCTCCATGAGAGGAAGCATACTCACTCACCCTCCTACTACCATGAGCCCCTCCATCCACACTATCATTTGGACTACTCCTTCTTTGAGTCTTCCTTTGCAACTCCTCAAATTTTGCTTCCATTTTGGTTTGCAAGTTTTTCATTTGTTTTGTCATGGCTTTCATCAACCTAGAGGTCCTAGGTTACAAAGTCTCTCCACCACTTGAACTCATCCTTCAAAACAAAGGGTTAGCAAAAAAAATCACAAGTATATAAGGAAATTCTCACCACTCTCTAAGTGTTTCCACTCACACTCGTGTTTGCACTCCTTATCTTGGCTCTTTCTTTAATGTTCTCTCTTGCCTTTTTCCACTCTAGCTTCTCTATAGTTCTTAACCAACACTCTCAATCCAATCAAGCTCCTTTACTATTGTGAAATAGGAACAATTCTAAGCTAGACTCAAGAGTCCAAAGAACAAGAAAACTCTAAGACAAAACCTTGGAATTTTTTTAAGAGACAAGCAACAAAAGCAAAAATTTGGAAAAACACAACTCAAATTGGAATTTAATGAGACAACTCAAGGAATACTATGGCTGTACAAACTGCACAAGGAGGATATGCCAAATAAATTCAATTGCTAGAAGTAAAATTTCACAAAGATTGCATGTCATACAAGTTCACTTAGTTTTGTGGTTCAAAAGAAATTTTGAAACTTGTAACTTTTGCAACTTTGTTTGCTTCTAAATTCTGTTTTTGCTTTTAATTTTCCAGCCACTAATTCAAAAAATTTCTTGGCTGCACTTTAAATGCTTTTCCAGCCACAAATCACGACTTTTTTTTTGGACTACACATTGAATATTTTTCCAGCCACAATTTTACAAACACTTGGGCTGCACTTCTTTGTTTTTCTTTTTATACAAGTTCAAGAATTCTTAAAGAAAGATGGTGAATCACAAAAACTATGTATAACAATTGTAAAAGTTTGCTTCTAACGACTCAATTCAGTTTAGGCATGAGATTAGAATCAAAACAAGTGGTCATACAACACAAAAATAATTACTAACACTAGATTACAAGAATCAAAACTAGAAAATTATCAATAACTAATGAAGAACATGAAGAACAAGAAGAACAAGAAGACAAGAAAACACATGAAACTTGAAGAACAACACTAGGGTAGGTGGTGGAAATCAACCCAAAGCCAACCCACCAAGTTTCAAATGAAAAGCACAAGAAAAAAAAGGAATTGAAATGGAATTTTCAGATTTTCTAAAGGTGCAGAATTTTTTTACCTTTGAAGAACTTTCAAGAACTGCACTTGAAGAAGAATTATACAAGAATTAGGCTCTAGATACCACTTGATGTATGGCTGCACCCACAGCCATTAAGTTTTCCCAAATCTTCCTTGCATTGAAACCCAAACTTCAAGCTTTTCTCAAGAACAAAAACTGCAGCACTTTCACCTGGGAACCTTGGCTGTTTAGGAGTTTTTAATTTCAGCAATGGAAGGTGGAAGAAGGTAAGGGATGAAGGTGGATGGCACCATGGAAAAGCTTTCCAATATGCCTAGGAAGAATCGCCACAATAGCTTGAAGCCATTGATAAGAAACAAGAGGTTCTTGCACAAGAACAAGATAGAAACTCTCTACACAAATTTCAGAATTTGTAAAAATGACATCAAAAGTATTTGCATTCAGTTTTTGGGCAGCTTATATAGCCCACGAAATTACACTCAAATGCAAGGCAAATGATCATGCAAATGAAGCTTGAAATGTAAACTAAATGAAGCCTAAATGCAAGCTAATGAAACTCGAATTGCAAGCTTTATCCTAAGTGACTTCTTTGTTGAACCAACATGCCTAAAGGTGCATTATTTTAGCTTCTAAGTGCAGCATTTTAAGCCTTAAGGTTCAGTCAACAAGCTTACAAAGGTGCTACACAATTTACACACAAGTGCACCTACACCTCTTTACACAATTGCACTAAAAGCCTTTTAATTTTTAACTAGTTTTGCTACTAACAAGTGCTGGAATTTATTGAATTAAATTGAACTTGAGACATCAAAATCCAGCCCTTGTCATTCTTGAGTTGATGTTCTTCTTCATGCTTGTCCAAGTTAGCTTGGATGTGGTCTTGAAGGGCTTGAGTCTAGCTCTTGTCATGGATCCTTTAAAGCTCACCAAAGGAAGTGCTTCAAGCTCTCCTTCTAGACCTTTAGCTTGCAATGGACCTCCATCATGTAATGGGACTCAATATTGATGTAAATAAGCTTTAAACTATGCGTTTAATGGGTTATTAGATACTTAGTTATCTTCTTATGTTTAGTTCTATAAATACTTAGAAACTTCAAATTTTGGGATAACAAATTGTTAATGAATTAAGCTTTTGCTTAGATTGAGAGCATAGTCTCTTCCTTATTCTTGAGTGAAACCAAATTGATTCTTATCAGGAAAGTTATTCCTTTGTTATGAATCCTCCTCCAACTTATTGTTCCTCTAAGGATTGTGGCATTGTTCGTTATTATTTTCTTCATCTTCTCTATTTTCTATTTTGAGTTCTAAGAAAACCATGGAGTCTTGGAATTTTGCATCTAGAATGGTCTGATCCAAACGTGTATGTCTTGGACCTCATCATGTGGTAATCAGAGCTTAAATTTGGGAGCAATTTGAAAAGATTTCTATCAATTAGGTGCAATTTTCGTTTTTGTTTTTTTCTAGAAAAATGAGAAAATATAATTCCTTTAATTCTTGTTTGTTTGTGTTTAATTGTGTGTTTCTTGTTTGTTTTTTAGCTTATCTTGCATATGCCTTCAATTACTCTATCTTTTTGTTGAATTTGAGTTGATTTCATCATGATTTGAGTATGGGTTGTTCTTCATGAAACTCAGAGCATTGTTGGAAAGTTTTTGAGTTTGATCCATAAAATTTATGTATAGAGAGTGTTGGGGCGTTTGTGAAAATATAAAAAGTTTTTAGTCCTAAAAGAGAAAAATGTGAAGTAACAAAGAGCAAAAAACAAAAATATTTTGGGGTCAAAATGAAAATATCAAAAAATATGAGGACCCAAGTGTAAAGAATTAAATTACAATCAAAATTTAACAGTCTTCTCTCCTAGTGTGTGCTTATTGTTGCGTTCTAGTATTTTCATTTATGTGTAATTACATTGGTTGATGCTTAGCCAAAAAAATTTACAACATTAGAGGAGCCATCTTGCATTTTTTATATCTTCCTTTTTTTTTTTTTGCATTCCTTTAAAGTTGTACTTTCTTCTTGAGCTTTTATTGCTTGTCTTCTAAACTTCCAAGGTTTTGTCTTAGAGTTTTCTTTTTTCTTTGACCTCTTAAGTTGAGTTTGGATTTTTTTCATTTTTCACTTTGGATACTCCTTGAATTGAAATATTTGATCGATCTCAAGGACTAAAGAAGAGTTAGAGAGTGGGAAAAGATAAGAGTGAACCTTATAGAAAAAGTCTTACAAGTGTGAAACACGAGTGTTGAAGAGTGTAAACACTTCATCTTCCCCTAGATCCGCTAAGCTAATATTTTGTTTTACTAACCTTTTCTTGTAGTAATAGTGTCCAAAAGTGATAGTGATCCATCTTCCCCTAGATCCGCTAAGCTAATGGCTTCATTGGCTAAGCAAATGGATAGGTTGCAAAAAAACATTGAGAGGAGGATGGGAGTGAGATTTGATGAGATACAAAGAAGCACTCAAGAGTTAAGAAGGGGAATCAAAGACATAAAGAGGATGAGGCATCATCAGTCACCTCATTCTTCTCAAGGTAGTGATGATGGCTATGACAATGGTAGAAGTCATAGGCATAGAAGGAATGGGGATGATGTGAATGTCAAAATTCCCCAAGTTTCTAGGTTCTTATGATTTGGAGGCTTACCTTGATTAGGAGATGAAAGTGGACCAAATTTTCAATTGAAACAATTTTAGTGAAGAAAATAAAATGAAATTGGCTAGCTTAGAATTTGAGGGATGTGCCTTGGTGTGGTGGAATAAAATCCAAGTGGAAAGAGAAAGATTGAGAAGACATAGAACAAACACTTGGGAGGTATTGAAGAGAATAACGAGAGAGAGATTTGTTCCACCTCACTATATAAGGGAAATGCATAACAAGTTACAAAGGCTCTATCAAGGAAGTAAAAGTGTTGATGATTATTAGAAGATGGAGATTTCTTTGATAAGAACAAACATTGAAGAGACTAATGAGTCTACAATGACTAGATGTTTTAATGACTTGAATAGGGACATTCAAGATGTTGTAGAGCTTCAAAGCTACAACACCATGGATGAACTTATACATAGGGCCGTGAAAGTGGAGCAACAATTGAAGAGGAAATAAACCTACAAGAAGATTTCATACTCTTATTCATCTTAGAAGGATAAAAACACTTCCAAGAAGTAGGGTTTTTCTTCACAACATATTGAAAGGAAGTCTTCAAGAGGTAATCCTACTTTTCGTACTAAACGCTCTCCCAATAAATCTAGTTCCATTAAATACTTTAAGTGTTTGGGAAAGGGCCATAATGCATCCCAATGTCCTAACAAAAGGACCATGATTGTGTTGGAGAATAAGAGGTTAATAGCGAGTCGTCCTCATAATTCCTCTAGTGAAAGGGAAGATGATGGTTTTCTTCCACCAAAAGAGGAAGAACTTTTGATGGTAAGAAGACTCATGAGAAGCTTGTGCAAAGATCGATATGATACATAAAGAGAAAAAAATTTTCATTCTAGATACTTGGTGAATGGAAAGGTTTGTTCTCTAATCATTGATGGAAGAAGTTGTACCAATGTTGGAAGCACTAGTTCAGTGAAGAGGCTTGGTTTAAAAACCACCCCTTATCCTAAGCCTTATAAGTTGCAATGGTTGAGTGACAATGGTGAGTTGGTTGTGGATAAGCAACTGCTGAAAGAAAAAGGGCCTTGAAGCCCGAAGGCATGTGAGAAAAACAAAATTTTTAAAGCGGAAACACACATACCACACAAGAATCATTCTTTAGGACATAGATGTTACCTTGTTTATATTCAAAATTTGATGATCAAGGATAGGCTTGAAGATACAAGCCCTCTAATATTGATCCACACCACTTCTTGTCAAGACTCAAGAACACTTCTTGAAGGCTACCAACAAACACCAAAGGAGGCAGGCTAGGCACACCAATGGAGAGGAAGGTTATGTTTTAAAGTGTTTTTACTTATCTAAGAGGCTCACCAATAGATGATATTGGTGGCTGAATTTTCAGCCAACACTCACACAAAGGACACGTGAAAATAGAGGAAAGTAGATTAGGGTTTTTCCTCTCAAAAATTATTAGAGAACTATGATCACAATAGCAAACTTTATAGAAGAGTTTGAGTCAGATTTTTAACCAAAAAATCTGATCATGAAGCATCCCACACATGAAGATAAGATAGAGTTGTTGCATTTCAAAATTTCCAACAACCTCTTATCTTATCTTCCTAAGACCAAGTCAATTACTTGGGATTTAATTTTGGCAAAAGATAATCATATATCAGCCGTGTATAAGCCCATAATCAGCCCTCAAAATTCTTCCTAAAATCTAGGACATGATCATGATAAGATTTTAGTTGAATTCAAATTCAAATCTAGCTCTTATCTTCTCCTTTTGATATGAAACTAACTACTATAGTTAATTCATATTTAAATTCAAAATTTAAATTATCAAATTTAAATATTGGATAATTAACTTAACTATTTAAATTAATTAATAATGTCTTGGACTATCCAAGCCTATTAACTCCATTCATGCGCCCCTCTCTCTTTAAGATAAGTATCCAAATGCTTTCTTGGGCCAACAACCATTATTAGGCCCAAAACCTTTAATGCTATAATGTCATGACAATAAAGTGCTAGTGTGTGACCCATTAGGCCCAACATAGCTAATAACATAAATGAGTTTGGGCCCAACAAGGCCACTACTCATTTAATGACAACACAAAGCACTAGCAATGCTTTGTTGCCCCAGAACTAGTTAGGTAAATGACAAGATCATCCTATTAAATCTATTTGGTTTTCGTATGTATTTCCTTTCGTCTCGGTTACCTTCCCATAAAACCTTGGATAAGGAAACATATCAGCCCTTGCGGTCTAGGGTAAGCTTTAATACGAAATAGGGAGTCTCCAGTTTTACTGACTCTAAAGGCAAATCATCTCATGATTTCTTTTACTATGCATAGATTCCCGAGTCCCGTAAATGTCATCCCGATTTCTCTGATTTACAGATAACCTAATCTCTCACAGAGATTTGACGAATTCCTTCAGCTAGTCACCCTAGACTCTTGTTATTTCAGGACATGCCCAAAGGTATACCTATGTGTCTCCATGTTTCAGGCATACGAGGTATACAATCAAAACATGTCTTCTAGAACACAGTCTAGGTGAAAACTTCTGGTCTAAGGAAAGACACCAAAATAATAAGAGACTACTTTAATGATACTATCTGTGAGATTTCCTCACAGAGTCTCTTTGTGGGTCCGTTTAGTGCGAGCTATACCCTTATAGGTCCACCCACGACTTTAGCTAAGACATCTCCATGTCTGTAGCTCATGAGGTCGTTACCTTGTATCTGCATACAAGTAGTTAAGTCGTGCTAGTCTTACCCGAAATCACTGATCCCCATTCTCAGTGTCTCTAGACTAGGAACTTAAAATTTAGGAGTAGACATTTGGTATCCTTGAATCCTCATGATCGTGATCCCATCACTGATACTCAAGAGATACCTATTCTATTCCAAGGGTTTTATCCAGTTACTCATATATTAATAATGATATCGAGACAGAATATGAAACAAGATAAAGAGCGCTTATAATTTATTCATGACAATATGAAAAGTACATGTACGTCCTAATCTAATGAAAAGATTGTCTCTAGGACATCCATATACTAACAACTGCTACTTACATTCTCCATTGGAAGTATGTTGATGAAGTGCTTTGTGATATGGTTCCCATGGAAGTTGGACATGTGTTCCTTAGAAGACCTTAGCAATATCATAGAGATGTTGTCCACTATGGGGTCATCAATCGCTATTCTTTCTTCCATAAAGATAAAAAAAGGTAGTTCTCTCGCCTTTGTCTCCAAGTGAAGTGTGTGAGGATCAAATAAAAATGAGATTGAAAAGAGAAAAAGAAAAGAAAATCAAAGAAGGAAAAGGTCCTTTGAGAGATAAAAGCCAAAAAGAAAAAGAAGTAAAAAATAGTGAAAAGAAACAACAAAAGAAAAGAGAAAAATGAGTGAAAAATGAAAACACAATGAACACACTTCAAATAAACCAAAATGGGGGGTGAATTGATTTAAAATAGTAATTTAAAATTTTCTCTGAAACAATTTGCAGAATTAAAACTTGGATCGTATCACTCAATCACCTTTTGTAAAAATAGAACTTTTCTTTCAATCAAGATCCACCTTGTTGTGCACGTATTGATAGAAATACTTTCTTTGTTAACAATATTTTGACTACCCAAATACAAGTAATGAAAGATATACAGAATTAGAATAAAAGACTTAGCAATTTATACTGGTTCACCTCACTAACGTGTAGGCTACATCCAGTGTCTTCCAACCAACACTAGGTCAGAGTTTTTAACTAAATAAAAATATTCTTTTACAAGCAATTTACAGGTGATTATCTTTATCAACCCTAGATAAAGAATCTGAATTCTAAAACCCTATTAGAAAAAAAATCACAAAGATCCTAAGAACCCTACTCAGATCTTTATCCCTAGAGAACCCTACTCTAGAAAGCTTGAAAGAACTTATTTGATTTTTCTCATTAGAATTTTAATACACAGAAATTATAAAGAAAGATTCAAGAGAGACACAACCTGTGATCCTTCAATGTATGAATGAATGAATGAATGAATGAAGTTGCCAATCAATCCATGTTGTATGAAAGTCAATTCTCAGAATCAAAACTCTTGAAAAACTCTTTTTCTTTAACACATCATTTCTAAAATTCATAAATCTTGATGTCACACACGATGTGTTTCTCACTCAGTAAATCAGTATCTTGGACTCTTAGGAAGCTTTTGAAACCTTTGGGTAAGTCACATATGCTCAAAGTAATTCGTTCAATGTCTATTTATAAAGAGCAGACCCATAAAGCTTTAAATAAAAACTGATTTAACATAATGTAATTGCTTAAAACGATAGTGTAATCGATTAAAATACTAGATAATCGATTAATATGTTCTTAAGCCTTCTGGAAAACTTTTCATGAACAAGATAATTGATTAAAGCAGTCATCATGTATGTGAAATAAGTTGTGATAATCGATTACATAAGACTGGTAATCGATTAAAACAGTAAAGCTCAAAATATGAAATAAGCCTGTGTAATCGATTACTGATTGTGGTAATCGATTAAACCAGTAATGCATATAGACTAAAGAACTAAGATAATTGATTACATAACATGGTAATTGATTAAAGCAGTGATGCAATATTTTCATATTGTACTATGTAATTGATTACAAGAAGCCTATAATTGATTAATATGTTCTTCATGATTTTTCCAGATTTAGAACAAAGCCTTTAATCGATTAAAAACATTGTGTAATTGATTAAAGCAGTAAGTTTTCATTTTTCCAAAAACATAACCATGAGAACGTAGTTTCTTTAAAATCATTGAACAACTTTAATACTTTAATGAAAAACATGTATGTATGTTAATGAGAATGCATATGCAATGCAAGAATCACAAGTCAATGTACTTGAACCACTTAGACAAATTACAAATGCCTTCAAATTGATTGGGCATGTAAAAGGCTAAAACATCAAGCCAATTACTTCATCCTTGCTTTAATCTTCTTGCAGCTCCCTCTATATCCAACAAAAAACAACTAGTGACAAAAGAGAGTTTGTTCATCAAACCTAAGGAGGTAAAAAGAGTGATGCTAGCTAGACAACAAATGTATTTCCTCATTCCAAATTACACGTGTTTGTCTTCTAGTGCCCTTGAGTTGCCTCAAGATTTGGATACACTCTTAAAGGAGTTTGTGGATGTCGTCCCACAAGACATTCGCCATGGCTTGCCTCCTTTAAGAGGAATTGAACATCAAATAGATCTTGTTCCAGGAGCCTCACTTCCTAATAGGGATACCTATAAGAGTAATCCGAAAGAGACAAAGGAGATCCAAAAGCAAGTTGAAGGGTTGATGCAAAGAGCATGGGTGAAGGAAAACTTGAGCCCATGTGCAATGCCGATCATCCTAGTCCCTAAGAAATATGACATGTGGAGAATGTGCACGGATTGTAGATCCATCAACATTATCACTGTGAGGTATAGACATCATATTCCTAGACTTGATGATATGTTGGATGAACTTCATGGTTCTTGTATTTTTTTCAAAATAAATTTGAAAACTGGTTACCATCAAATTAGAATGAGAGAAGGTGATGAATGAAAAATCGCTTTCAAAAGTAAGTTTGGACTTTATGAGTGGTTGGTTATGCCTTTTGGCTTAACCAATGCACCAAGCACTTTCATGCGACTCATGAACCATGTTTTGAGACACTTTATTGGAAAATTTGGGGTTGTTTACTTTGAAGATATCTTGATTTATTGTTTAACAATGAATGACCACTTACACCATGTTAGGAGTGTCTTGGAAGTGCTTAGACATGAAAAGTTATTTGCTAATAGGGATAAATGTGAAAAAAAAAAGGATGAACACACACTAAACCAAGAGGGGGGGGGTGAATTGGTTTAAACTTCAGACTTTTAAAACTTTGTGTAATCCGTAGCGGAATTTAGATCATATCACAAATATTGCTTGGTAAAAACTACAGTTTTTAATCAATCAAGATTCACCCTTCACCTTATACAATTTCAGAAATTTTTTTCTGTTGATCTTGAAAGAAATAAACCACAAGACAAGTTAGATACATATAACAAGATTCAGAAACAAGTTTAACACAAGATCTATACTGGTTCACCCCTCAAAAGAGAAGCTACATCCAATGTCTTATAATCAAAACCATATTAGAGTTCTACTTAATCAAATCTGTTATTTACAAGCTATTACAAGTGATTACCTTTATCAAACCTAGATAAAGAACCTGAAATCTAACTATAACGACTCGCCTCGTCGTTACGATATTACTATCTCTAATCGTGTGAATTTCCAATTTTAATGAAAACTCTATTAATTTGATTATGAAAATGATAGTAAGTTTTTTGCGATAATACAATTATCATACGCACGATACCATTACAATGATTAAATACACATATATGCATATAATAAACCAGTGCATATCGTTCATATGTTTAGAACTTAATTTAGTTTTACATATATTTACACCTCAAAATATACATGTCCACAAAAAGAACCAAGGGACTAACTATGAAAGAGTTGATTGACAAAACACAACTCTTTCCAAAAGAAATCTAACATCATCACGTCAGTCTGGCAGCTCCAACAAAAAGAAGATCCCCCTCCAAGGTCAACTACTGCTGCTCATCTGCTCACACGAATGAGGGTTCACGATCATCATAGGTACCAACCACATGGTACAGTAAACGAGAGGGTAAGTTTATTATATACAACCAACAATTATCAGGCAACCAGAATTGGAAAGGAAACAACAATAACAAACACAATATTACCAGAATTCCATAAGTCCAATACACACTCGACAAAACCAATCATTCAATTCATTTCACAAATCAAACAATCATGATTGGAATGATGCATGCTCCTGATTTCACTCCCACCATGCAATGTGGTACCATATCCAGGGAAATAGCCTCTCATAGGAAAAATGATTAATTGCCTATCAGGGTCATCATGTCGTGCACTGGTCATTCCCCCCAATGATCAGCCAGCGGCGCTAGGGAATTCCAAACCCGATGACCCCTTAGTACCTGCATTTTCATCCCACAAAAACCCACAAGTACACGCACGCCTTCATTCTATTTCCATCAATGCAATATGAAGTATGAAACATGGGCACCATCAGTGCATGACCCAGCTAGGAACATATCCTTCCTCACAAGGGTAACCTTTCATGCACCATGTACATACATAACACACCAATGTGGGCTCACCGATGCAGTGACCGTGGCTAGGAACATATCCTTCCTTGCAGGGGTAACCAACCGGTCACTGCATCCCAAGTGGACGTACACATCATACAACCATGGGCACCATCAATGCATGACCTGGCTAGGAACACATCCTTCCTCGCAAGGGTAACCCATCATGCACCCCCATGGGTATCCGTGTGTATCCACATCACACAATGACATTATCAAGATCCATATCACATCATCTCAATATTATCATCATACATATCAAACTCATTTCATTTCAACATCATCAATTACATCAACATTATCTCATTTGAACATCATCAACCACGTCATGATTATCTCAATTTCTATATCATCAACAACATCAACATTATTTTATTTCAATATCATCATCATAAACATCATATTCAACAGCATCAACTATATCAACACTATCTTGTTACATCATCATCAATTACCTCAGCATCATCTCAATCTCAATATCATCAACGACATCACAAACAATCACATTTAACATCTATTCATAATACATATGCCTGGGATTCACATTCTCTAGGTCTTCAGACAACCCAAATTTCATACATTCACAATTCATCATACCACAAGACTGATATTTTTAGGAAAATTCTAAATTAAAGAGGATGACTATATAAAACACACTCTTATTCCCATTTAAAACTTTAATAAAGAATTAAAGAGAATGACACATTATAAAATTTTGGGCAGAGTCTCCTCTGTAATTAAGACTTTTCCCAAAAATCCAATCATTACAACAACAACATCAGTCACAGTTTTATCCATCAACAAGCAAATTCATCGCATCCCATTAGTTAAAAACATCATTTGCCTTGAAAATGAACACACACAGGAACAAACACACATCACTCATAAATACACTACATCCCATTAGTTAAAAACTTAGTTTTTCTTGAAAAACCAGCATATAGCAGGGACAGGCAGTATTCTTCATAGTTGGACTCCCTGGCCCCCAACTATGGTATCAAAACTATACCCAAATAATAAACTCTCGTTACCTATCTATATCCCTCTGTTATCTCCTTGAAACGTCGTTTTGGGATCTCTCAAGTTCACATGTTTTGGCCCAAACGCAAAGCTCCATATACCAAATTGAAGATAATTTAGTATAGATTTCAAAAATCAAGCTAACATTAGCATTCGGGGTCAAATACCCACTTAAATTTAAAAAGGGCTAAAATAGTGTTTTGGGAGTTCTCATCAAAAGACACCATTTTGAAATTTCGATCACTCCATTGTGGCCGAGACTCAACAAAGATCACAGAAATGATATCTATTTCATAAAAAGAAGACTTTTACAACATCTCATTTTCACAGGGTTTACAAAGGAAGTGTAAAACTCCCAACAACAATACCCAAAAGACAAGAGATATCAAGAGAGGCTTCAAACTAGCTAAGAGAAGACAAGGAAACAATTGTTACCTCAAAGAAACCAAGAAAATAGGATTGGAGGTTGCGTTCTCTACTGAATCCTCGAGTTGAGTTTTGAAGATTCCGCTTGGATTAAAGTGTTATTTTTCGTGCGGTGGTCCAACGGCAAGTGGTGGTGGCTCATGGTGGTCACCAGTGGTCGTGACTGTTGGAGGCGGAAGGGGAAGGGGTTGGGTGCTGGTTTTAAGGGTGAAGGAGACCATTTTCGTGATTTGGAGGCTGCTGCATGCTTTTAAAACCACCTTGACTTGCCCAGGCTAGCAGAAAAGCCTACTAAAATTCGCCTGGGCGAGCTGGCCCAATTTTAAAATTTTTGGTTCAGTGAAAAATTATTATCTCATGCTACAAATGTTATTTTCACAATCCCATTGGTAAACCTCTGAATATGTGGGTTACATACCTTTAAAATTTTAAGGCGATCCAACGGTTAACCAATCCAGAATTGTAATTTTACTAAAACAGGTTTCGGGTCAAACTCAGAATCACTCAATTTTCAGCGTAGCTCAAACAAACTTCGCACAACCTAAGATACATACCAAGCAATTACACCAAGGTAAAATGCACAACAACTCAACCAATCTAACTTAATAAAAATAATCAAACAATCACAACAAATACATCAAACATGCATTTTCAGTTATCGAAATTTCAGGGTGTTACACTAACACCCTATTAAACTTCTAATCACAAAGAACCTGAGAACCCTACTCAATTCTTTCCCTCTAGAGAACACTAATCTAGAACAGCTTGATAGAAAACTATATGATCTTAGCCTTACAAAATTTTAAAGATACAAAACATTTCACAAGGATATTTCAAGAGAGAGATAACCTGTGAACCTTAGTGGGTGAATGAATGAATGAATGTTACCAATCAATTCCAGGTTGCATGAATGCTAATGAAAAAAATCAGCTCTCTTAAAGTTCTTTTGAAGAATCTTGTCTTAACGCATCATCATAAATGAAGCATGTAATCTTTTTATTTGAAATAAGATGTGTATCACTCAGAAAATCTGTTTCTTGAACCTTTGAAAGCTTAGAAAGTATTGGGTAATTCGTAAACTCAGATTGTATGTTGTATGTCAAAAGCACAGACCCAATAGCTTTAAATAGAAAATAGATTATTTGAATGTTATCGATTATTACATAAGTGTAATCGATTAATATACCAGGTAATCGATTAAAATGTTCTTGAGACAATCTGGAAAACTTTCATGAACAATGTAACAGCAGTCAGTCTCAGTTTATGAAATAAGCCTTTGTAATCGATTACAAATGAGTGATAATCGATTAAGGCAGTCATGCTATGATTTGTAATAAGCCTGGGTAATCTATTACAGTTGAGTGGTAATCGATTAAGTTAGTCAGGCATGTTCTTCATTTTGTACTATGTAATCGATTACGATTTGCTTGTAATCGATTAAAATGTTCTTCATGGCTTTTTTAGCAGATAACACAAGCTGGTAATCAATTACTTATTGAGCCATGAGAAAATCCTTTCCAAATGCAAACATGTAACCTTTTGAGCTTCTTAAAACATGTATGCATGTATGTGAATATGCTTATGCAATGCAAGGATCACAAGGCAAGCTTCTTGAACAACTAGACAAATTACAAATGCCTTCCATTTGATTGGCATGTAAAAAGCTAAAACTCTAAAGCAATAACTTCATTCTTGCCTTGATCTTCTTCCAGCTCTCCCTATATCCAACTATCTCCCCCTTTTTGGCTTTGATCATGCCAAATATCAATTGAACATTTGTTGTCCCTTTATGTGCATAAGAGAGATGAATGATAGGAGTTCCAAACTTAACCTGAAATTCACTCAACCTTTTGCCAATATCAAGTGTTAAGTTGCCTTGCATAAACATAGATAATTTCTTAGGTTGCTCCCCTTATTTTAGGTAATATTTCACAGAATTAAAAAAAATAGATTCAGAGCAATATAAGATTCAATTTTTTGCAGTCAAATAGCACATTTTCTTTCTCATAGTCAAAGCGTGTTCAATCATTATCAATCATCTGTTCAATTTATTTTCTCCCCCTAGTTGGCATATCAAAGGTAAAAAAAAATTGTAAGATCAACATAATCAAAGAGGGAAGAAGCAGAACTTTTCATTAAAAGATAACAGGGATACACTTGCTAAAATCAAAAAATAGAATTAAAAAATAGAACATTAATCAAAATATGAAAGAAACTTGTAATTAGAAAGCACACACAAGTAGCCTAATCTAAGGCTTATCAAATTCATATATGGCCATCCTAGTCTCTATATTTTCCAGTGTTGACTTGATTTCCTCCATGGATGAGTTGGTCTCAGCCCTATGCTCATGATGTAGAGACAATAGAGCATCCATTTTCTGAATCATTAGAGATTCAAAAGGGCTGTAAGGCCGTTGTGCAGGGCCTTCTTCAGCTTCTTCTTCTTCTTCATCTCCTTCTTCAGCACCTTCAGCTTGAGATCACCGACCAGCCATCTGCCATCCTTGAGGAGTCTTCACCAGTCCAAGCTTGTTCAAATGCTTTGTTTTCATGAGATTGGTGATGTCAATTGTGTTGTCTACTATCTCAGTTGAGACATCAATCTTGAAATAATCAATAAACCTAGAGATTAACACAACATATGGAAAGTTATAGTTGATTAACCTGGAGGCTTTCAGCATGGTTTCAACAAACACGAGCACCCAATTAATTTAAGTTGATGTTTTCATGGCATGCACTAACTATAAGTCCTCATCTGTGACTTGGGCATGGTTGGTTAACCTTGGAATCAGGATATATGTGATTATGTAGTGAAGAAACCTGTCGTCACCTGTCATAGAACCAGTGCCAAGCCTGAGCTTTAGCCTAACTGGAGGGTCTTGAAGCATCCCTCTATAGGTTTCAATTTTGTTGTAACCCCCAATTTCTTCATCAAATCTCCTTACACCAACAGAAGAGATTCCAGCAACAGCAAGCCAAACCTCTTCATCAATCACCATGGGAACACCCTTCACTTGAGAGCGAATTACCTCATCCATGTTATAGCTTTTGTACAGGTGTAAAACACCTTTACTAATTTAGGGTAAAAGGTACCCTTCAGCTCAAGGAATTTCCTTAACCCTTGGACTTCAAGTAAGGCAGGGAATTGAAATCCCTCATTGATGAACCAATCAAGGTCCAAATACTTAGGAGGCATGACCAACTTTGTAGCATTGAACTGTATGTAGTTCATTCTGTCTTTTTCTTCTGGGAACCAAAAGTTCAGTTTGTTCCCAGCAGGATTTGAAGATTCCCCAACTTTTCTTTTGCTGGTTTTGGCTTTCTTTGTGGTAGACATAACTATTTAGATTGGAAAGGGAGAATGGGTAGAGTTTGGGCTTGAGAGAGAGAAGAAAGTTAGAAATTTTAGATAATACTAAATAGAGAGATGGAATTCAGGTGTGGATTTTCTCTCTTGTGAAAATTTGTATTTATAGGAGTTTTTAGGGTTAAGATTTGAATTTTAAATGAGAGTAACAGCTATTTTGAGTACCTAGAAGCTTAAATGCTTAGTAGCATATTTGAATTTTGAATTTTGATAAAATATGGTAGTTTTAAATTTCCAAGAAATTTGCAGAAGTTGCAGTAATGCCATATGTAATCGATTACGAGAGTCAGTAATCGATTAATTCGTAACCAAACAGAGGCTCTGCTACATGGTGTAATCGATTAAATCGAAGTGTAATCAATTACTCCAATGAGAATTTAACCAAAGCAACACACTGTAATCGATTACCAAAATGTGTAATCGATTACTCCAATCCATATTTGTTTTTGAGAAAGCTTTTCAGCCATAAGTAATCGATTAATTTGATGGGTAATCGATTACTCCAGAGTGAACAATTTTTCTGAATAGAGCTAGAACAGAGTGTAATCGATTAATTCGAAGTTGTAATCGATTACATCAGCAAAAATTAGTTTCAATAACAGCTTTCAAACATTAAATAATCAATTATCTCGTATTGTAATCGATTATTCCAATTCATTATGCAGTATAAACAGTGATTATGCAGTAGGAAACTCATTTTTTATATATGGTCATTTATCTAATAGAAAGGCAATTAAAATTACATGCTAACATATGTTGGATTCATCAAGTATGCCTAGCGTGTTTCTAAGTGCATAAAATCTATCTCTTGCCAAAGGTTTTGTAAAGATGCCAGCAATTGATTTAGAGTATCTACAAACTCAATTATACAATTACCCTTTTAGATATGATCCCTGAGGAAATGATGTCTTATCTTAATATGTTTGGTCCTTGAATGCATGATTGGATTCTTGGAAATGTTGATTGCTCTAGTGTTGTCACAGACCAGGGGTATCTCCTTTAGCTCAACACCAAAATCTTGTAGTTGTTGCTTCAGCCATAGACTTTGTGCACAACAGCTTCTAGCTTATATGTACTTAGCTTCAGCAGTTGATAAAGCAACACAAGATTACTTCTTGCAGTGCCAAGAGATTAGTGAGTTGCCTAATAGATGGCATGTTCTACTAGTACTCTTTCTATCCAATTTGCACCCTGCAAAGTCAGAGTCAGAATATCCAATTAAATTGAGAGATGCACCTTTAGAATACCAAAGTCCAACTCTTGGTGTAGACTTGAGATATTTGAGGATCCTTTTGATAGCAGTAAGGTGTGATTCTTTGGGATTTGCTTGATATCTAACACACAAACACATGCTTAACATAATGTTAGCTCTACTTGTAGTCAAGTATAACAAAGATCCAATCATTCCTCTGTATTTTGACTCATCAACACTTTTTCGTTTGTCATCTGAATCAAGATAGGTTGATGTAGCCATTGGAGTTGCAACATCTTTTCTTTTCTCTGTTTCAAACTTCTTGATCATTTCCAGGCAGTACTTGGTTTAACTAAGAAATGTCTCATTCTTCATTTGCTTGACTTGTAATCCTAGAAAGAATGTGAGCTTTCACATCATTGACATTTCAAATTCACTCTGCATTGAGACAGAAAATTCTCTGCACATATATTGATTAGTTTAACCAAATATAATGTCATCAACATAGATTTGAATCAACAAGATGTCATTGCCACTTTTCTTAATGAACAAGGTATTGTCCACTTGTCCTCTTATGAAAGATTGGTCAATCGATTATTTGGCGCGTTTAATCAATTATAGTTAGTTGGAAAAGTTTGTTATAAATAGAACTGAGGCTTGGCTTAAGATTTAACTTGAATACTTCGAATTTTCTGAATACACACAAGCCTTCACAAAGTTAGAAAGTGATTTTCTGGGTTAACTAACTTCTTGTCCCACTCTTTAATCTTCATGGGTATTGAATGATTTCTTGGGCAAGAGTTTTCAAAGAAGAATAGGAGATCATGTTCTGAAACTCATTTGTTCATTCAACTCTGATTGGTAAACCATATGCATTCATATTCATTGGATCATTAGGTTGTTTCTCTCCATTCTCTTTGGGTGTAAATTTGTATTGCAATTTTTGTTATTTGGTGCTGTTGTAAATTGTTCTTTGAGGCTTGTACTAGAGGAGTGTTTTCTAGGGAAGAACAGAGTACTGTTCTCTGGTTCTTGTTCACTAGAAGTCTAATAGGGTTTTAGATTTCTTTTCTTTATCTAGAGTTGATAAAGAGTGATTGTAATAAAGCTTGTAAGAGCTGAAATTTATAATAGTGGAACTCTAATCTAGTGTTGATTAGAAGAAACCGGATGTAGCTTCTCTTGAGAAGTGAACCAGTATAAATTCTTATGTTGATTTTCTATTCTTAAATCTCTATTAGTTATCTTGTTCATTTGTTCTTGGTATTCTTATCACTACTCAACAAGTTCTGTTTTGAGCTATTGATTTCTTGAGCTGAGTGAATTGATTGATTAAAAGCATTCTTGGTTTTAAAAGTGATTAAGATCCTTACTCTGATTTTGTAACGTCCCGCCTCGTCGCTACGATATCACTAATTCTTAATCGTGCAACTTAAATTTTTAATAAAACTTCATTAATTTAATTATGAAAATGATGGTAAATTTTTCGCGATAATACAATTATCATACACATATTACAATTACATATTTAAACATATTATACATATATATTAAATTAGTACATGTCATCCACATGTTAGAACTTCCTTTAGCTTTACGTGTATATACACCTGAAATTACATATCAACAAAAAGCCAAAGACTAACTAAGAGAAAGTTGATTAACAAAATACAACTCTTTCTCCAAAAAGGAATCCAACGTCATCACGTCGGCTTGACGGCTCCAACCAAAAAGAAGATTTCCCTCCAAAGTCACCTATTGCTGCTTATCTGCTCCCACGAACGAAAGTTTGCAATCATCACAGGTACCAACCACACGGTACAACAAACGCAAGGGTGAATTTATTATATAAAAACCAACAAACATCAGATAGCAGCAATTGGGAAGGAAACAATATTACCCACCACAATCATTAACAAAAATCCATGATTTCAATACACACTCAACAAACCAATCATCCAATGCATTTCACAACTCAAACAATCATGCATAATATGATGCATGCACTTGACTCATCTATCAGCATGCAATGTGGTACCATCACCGGAAATAGCCTCTCATAGGAAAAATGATTCACCGCCTATCAGGGCCACCCTGTCGTGCACTGGCCATTCCCCCACCCGGTGATCAGCCAGCGTCGAAAGGGAATTCCAAACCTGATGACCCCTTAGTATCTGTGTTCTCAGCCCACTGAAAACTCACAGGTACACGAGTGCTTTCATTCTATTTCCACACATACAAATGAAGTATGAAACATGGGCATCATCAATGCATGACCCGACTAGGAAAAAATCCTTCCTCGCAAGGGTAACCCGCCATGCACCCCCCATGTACATACATAACAAACCAATGTGGCTCACCGATGCACTGACCGTGGCTAGGAACAAATCCTTCTTCGCAAGGGTAACCAACCGGTCATTGCATCCCACGTGTACATACACAGCCTATAACCATGGGTACCATCAATGTATGACCTGGCTAGGATCAAATCCTTCCTCGCAAGGGTAACCCGTCATACACCCCCCATGGGTATCCATGTATATCCACACACAATGACATTGTTCACATTAACATTATCTCTCATCAATGTCATTATCAACCTCAACATCATATCATCTCAATATCGTCATCATGCATATCAATATTATCTCATTTCAACATCATCAACCACGTCAACATTATCTCATTTAAACATCATCAACTACATCAATTGCATCTCAATTTCAATATCATCAATGACATCACAAGCAATCACATTTCACATCTATACATAATACATATGCCTGAGATTCACATTCCCTAGGTCTTCAGACAACCCAAAGTTCATACATTCGCAATTCATCATATCACAAGACTGATATTTTTAGGAAAATTCTAAATTAAAGAGGAGGACTACAATATATAAAATACACTTTTATGCCCATTTAAAATTTTAATAAAGAATTGAATAGGAAAACATATTATAAAAATTTTGGGCAGAGTCTCCTCTGTAATTAAGACTTTTCCCAAAAATCCAATCATTACAACAACAATATCATTCACAATTTTATCCATCAACAAGTCAATTCATCGCATCCCATTAGTTAAAAAAAATAGTTTTTCTTGAAAACGAGTACACACAGGAACAAACACACATAAATTCATAAATACATCGCATCCCATTAGTTAAAAACTTAGTTTTTCTTGAAAACCAGCACACAGCAGGGACAGACAGTTATCTTCATAGTTGGACTCCCTAGCCCCCAACTATGGTATCTAAACTATCACCAAAATAATAAACTCCCCTTACCTAACCAGGAGTTCTCCCTATTACAGCCTAGCGAAGTTGTTTCACGATCCTTCAAAATGCGTGTTTTGGTCCAAATGCAGAGCTCTATATACCAAATCGAAGACAATTTAATATATATTTCCAAGGTAAGATCAATATTAACATTTGGGGTTTCAAATACCCACTCAAATTTAAAAAGAGGCTAAAAAGGTATTTTGGGAGTTTACATCAAAAGACATCATTTTGAAATTTCGATCACGCCAATGTGACCAGGGTTCAACAAGGATCACAAAAATGATATCAATTTCATAAAAATGAGACTTTTACAACATCTTATTTTCAAAGGGTTTTCAAAGGAAGTATAAAAACAGTCAATAACGGTACCTGAATCACAAGAGATATCAAGAGAGGCTTAAACTAGCTAGAAGAAGACAAAAGAAACCAAGATTACCTCAAGGAAACCAATAAAGGAGGATTGGGAGCTCTGCTCTCTACCAAAACTTCAAGAAGAGTTTCAAAGATTCCGTTCCGATTAAAGGGTTCTTCTCCGTGCCAGGGTCTCGTGGCAAGCAACGGCGGCTCGTGGGTGTCTCTGATGGCTATGGGTGGTGGAGGAGGGTGGTAAGGGGAGCTTGGATCTGTTTGGAGTAGGAAAAACCTCCATTTTCGTGACTTGGAAGCTTAAAAACGTATTCAGTACCGCCTCCACTCGCCCAGGCGACCAAAAGTGCTTGCAAAATTCGCCTGGGCTAGCTAACCAGATTCTAGAATTTTCTGCTTCAATGAAAAATTAATTTCTCACGTTCTAGATATTATTTTTATAATCCCAACGGTCAAAGGTTAGATATGTGGGTTAAGAATCTTGATTTGAACTTTGAAGATGATCCAACGGTTAACCAATCTAGAATAATTATTTTACTGAAATAGGTTTTTGGGTCAAACTCGGAATCACTCAATTACAATGCAGCTCGAACAAACTCTACATACATGACGTTTACACCAAGCAATGCCACATGGATAATTCACATAACATTTCAACTAATCCTAATTAATAAATTAATCAAATCATACAAGGAATACATCACATATATATTATAAGTTACCGAAATTTCAGAGTGTTACAAGTTGTGGAGAAAACAACTTCTATAAAAAAATCTTTATTTAACTTCTTTCTTTTTTCTTTCTCTCCTCTTATTTTGTCAAACATTACAATGATCTATTTATAGACTATAATACACTCTTCAAGAATTTAAAATGCTTAAATCCTATTAATAACCATAACGTACAATCAAAACCCATTATAATCATTCATAATCATAACTATAATCAAAACTCATTATAATCATTAATAGCCATAAACTACCATCATTGTTGACTCTTGATCTTTCATTCTCTTAAAACAAAATTACTAATTAAACCCATTAAACTTTTAGTTTATTCAAAAGTGGAATCATATGAATCCATATTTGAAGTAGTCACCTTGCCGAAGAGCCTCTCTCACAAATGGCATGAAACCCCTCGTCGCTTCCCCCTCCTTTAGAACACCTCCGCACTATGTCTCTTTACATGTACTGCAAGGTTATTCACAACAAACTTGCGTTGGAGATTGCCGAGGACTTTACAAGGTCGTGGTGGTTTTTGTTGTTCTTTTCCCAATTGAAATCAATGGAGGTTATTATTATTATTATGAAATCTGTGTGCATGTTCTGAATTGTTGTGATGATTTCTTTTCTGCTTAAGATCTGGACATAGAGTATTAAAATTAGGAAAGTTATGATTGAAACTTTTTTTTTTCATTGGAGTTACGCTCCAATCCAGATTCAATCAAATAATGGAGTAAATTGAGTTTGTGTTGTTTTTGGTTTGAGAAGTGGAAATTCAAGGGCAGTTTTTTTAATAGTCAATTTTTTTTATTTCATTAACAATATTAACATGAACATAAAAATTACTTTGAATCAGTTTTAAAAAATAAATAATTAAAATAAATTTTCTAAAACATAAAAATAAAAGATTAAAACGAACCAAAAAAAACATTAAAAAAAACTAAATAGATCATTTGAATAAAATTATATAAAAAATGTGACCCAAAGAGTACATTTCTATAATTTCATCATCCACTAAATGTCATTTAATCCTTTCATTTTCTTCCTTTCCTCGTGAATTCGTGTCTCAATATGAACCTTTCATGCTTTTAAAGCTCATAAAAGCACGTAATGGTACATGAAACAGGTGCATGACTTCGTAAAAATAACACACCCACTATGTGGATATATAAGGTCAAGGCCATAGCACAACACACGAACATTGCATAACTCTTACATTATACACTTTCATTTAGTCCTTGTGTGTATCTGTTATCAAACATGGGAACCACTTGCCCGGAATCTCCACCACTTCTCCAAGACCTAAGGGTTACCATCCACGAAACTTCAATGGTTTTTCCATCCAAAGAAACCGAGAAGAGGTTCTTCTTCCTATCAAACATAGACAAGGTCCTCAACTTAATTCGAAGTGGAAACGGTTCACTTCTTTGGAGCAAACAAAGATTTTCCACCCCAAAAAGTGGCCAAGATGTTCAAGAACGCTCTAGAGGATGCCCTAGTGGTCTATGACTTCTTGGGAGGAAGATTGAATCTGAACCCCGAAACCAAAAGATTAGATATAGACTGCAATGCAAAGGGTGCTGGGTTTGTGGTGGCTTCAAGTGAGTACAATTTAAGTGAGATTGGCGACTTGGTTTATCCCAATCCATCTTTTGCACAATTTGTTTACAAGAGTAAGGATTTCCTTCAACAAAATGATCAACCACTCTGCGTTTCACAGGTACAATAATGTTTCCAATCACTCTCTCTAACACAATATTTAAACATATTCTTTTTTATTTGTTGAAATTTGCTAGTATCATTCCTTGTAATAAAAAATAAGTTATAACGTGTATTTTACTGTACGACTACCTTGTTTTTTTATAAAAATGAATGAAGATAGTATTAAAAATAATAAAGCATCGATTAGTTTTTTCACCAAATTCATAAGGATAACTTTGATTTGACAACTTGTGCCATGATAATTTTTTAAAAAAAAAAAATTCTTAAGTCCGAATAGATTTTTTTTAAAATTGTTGATGAACTGTTTGGTTTCGATTAAGCTTTGATTTAATAAAAAATATATTTAAATATCAATTTTCAAAATGAAATTCTATAATATCGATTTTCACTATGAAATTTTATAATAGTAGCAAGATTTCCATAGATGATACATGTTTAATCTTAAATCTTATTTTATCATTAAACTTTACTCTAGCCCAGTGGCGGAGTCACATTAGAAACAGCAAGGGCCATGGCACTAGCTAAAAATTAAATTTACAAACCTGTAGATCATTGAATGTATCATTATATCAATTTGGTAAGGTAAAATGGTTGCAAAAATCCTTAACTCTAATCTCTAGTTATGAATTGAATTTTAATTAGGAAATAATATACAGACTGATCACACCAGGGTATTAAATTATATACGTAGCTCTCGCTCGCTTCTCCTCTAAGTGAAATCTCTGTTTTCATTTTCATCTGTCAACACACTCTTACATTACTCGGAAAATCAAAGGACTAAACTTACAGTACAATTCAATTAAGGAAATATTGTTCACCAGTTCTTTTCGAAGTGTAATGTCCTTTACCTTCAACATGATGTTGAGAAATCTTAATTTTATCCACAGTTAGGTAACCGAAAAATTAGTCTAACAATTAAAGATCACATTACATCAAATAGATTGCTCTTGCGTTTGTTGTTTAGTACTATGGGATTGCACATTTAAGTATAGGACCATGA
Organism: Glycine latifolia; assembly: GCA_013407115.1. Lineage (NCBI taxonomy): Eukaryota > Viridiplantae > Streptophyta > Magnoliopsida > Fabales > Fabaceae > Glycine > Glycine latifolia. The sequence goes on along the minus strand of QARZ01040843.1, from coordinate 119,509 downwards.
TGTTCATAGAATTTAATTTATCAATCAATCACACAACACACAGAAATTTTCAATAGTACTCCATTAGATACAATGTCTCCTGATATCCTCTTTAAAAACCTAAAAGTTAGGCGGTAGGGCATTAAATTGGCATAATCACTCCACAATTAAACATTAAATTTATTTCTTTAAAACAAACATTAATTTCATATCATTAAATCTTAATTAATGAGATGATTATATTTTGCAGTTTACATCCTTCAAATGTGGAGGCTTCGCAATAGGGTTCACAACCAGCCACACCACCTTCGACGGTCTAAGCTTCAAAACATTCTTGGACAACCTTGCCGCACTAGCTGCTAACAAACCCCTGGCTGTGATACCCTGCCACAACAGGCACCTCCTAGCCGCACGATCTCCACCACGTGTCAGCTTCCCGCACCCCGAGTTGATCAAGCTCGATAACCTACCCACAAGCAGCACCAAGTCCAGTGTCTTCGAGGCCTCCAAGGAAGAACTCAATTTCAAAGTTTTCCAACTAACCTCACACAACATCCTTAGCCTCAAGCAGAAAGCCAAGGGTAGCACCAATGCTCATGCCACTGGGTTTAACGTTATCACTGTCCATATATGGAGATGCAAGGCCTTATCTGCATCCTACAACCCCTCTAGGTCATCCACCATACTATATGCCGTGGACATACGTCCACGACTGAACCCTCCCCTCCCTAAATCCTTCGCGGGAAATGCCGTGTTAACAGCGTACGCCACGACAAAATGCGAGGAATTGGAGAAAGGAGAGTTCTCAAGCTTGGTGGGGATGGTGGCGGAGGGTGCAAAGAGAATGAGTGATGAGTATACAAGGTCCATGATAGACTGGGGAGAGGTGCATATTGGGTTTCCACATGGGGAGGTTTTGGTGTCTTCGTGGTGGAGATTAGGATTTGAGGAGGTGGAGTATCCGTGGGGGAAGCCTAAGTATTGCTGTCCCGTGGTGTATCACCGGAAGGATATTATTTTAGTCTTTCCTCCTTTTGGTAGTGATGATGGGATAAATATTATAGTGGCTCTTCCTCCCAAGGAAATGGACAAATTCGAGAGCCTCTTTTACATGTTCTTGAATTGAGTTTGATCGATGCAAACTGTTTGTCTCTTCTCTTGATATGGTCATTAATATGCTTAGTTATATATGTTGGTGTATTAATAAGTGATGAATGGTATTTTTTTAGATAACAATGATGAATGGTATTTCAATATATGGATGATGTGTGTTAAGAAAAATTTATTTGTAAGTGAGATGGTTTTCAAGAGATAAGATATGACTGATCATTTTGTTGTTACATGCATAGGATTGGTACATGACAGGATGTTTTGTATAATTTAAATATATAAAGCTTCGATCGTTTAGTTTTTTTAAGAGTTCTCTCAATAATTTTCTTTTAAAAAAATAGTGATTTTTTTTTCAAAATAAGGAAAATTCAAATATTTATTAAATTTTATGTTTAATACTTAATTTTAGCATCACTACATTTTTATTTCAAATAACTAATTAAGAAAAACAAGAAAATTTAAGCTAATTTTTTATTGTTGCTACATCGGATGAGATTTATGACTTCATGTAGAGAAGAATATGGTACATGAATTATTATTACAAGATTAAGGTAGTACTTGATTTTATTTTTTTAAACAGTATTGCTAATTAGTATGAGGGAAATGTTGCGACAAAAGTTATTAGATTGGGGAAATTTAAAAAAAAATTACTGAAATGAATAAAAAATGAATAAATTGTATTTTAAAATCAAATTTTCTTTTAAACAATTGTATTTTAAAATACTAGTATGTAAACTTGTGTAATGCACGAGAAATTAATAATACTATTAGTATCCTTCCTTTTATTAACATAATATTTGTTTGTTAATATGTAAATTTTTAAATGTGTTTATTTTAATACTTATTATAAAAAAATTATGAGTCTTAATAATATTAGTGAAATTGCAGTACAAAATATATATTAGTGAAATTAAGTATGACTATTATTTTTTAAATTGATGTTGTTTATTTCAATATTGCATTTATATTCATGTTTTTAAAATACATGTATTACTACTACAAAAAATCATTTAATATGGGTTAAAAAAGTCATTTAAAATCGATGTTGTATTTAATAATGTTGAAAGTCAAACACTTTAAATATTGGTTTTAAAATCGATGTGAAAAACACATTTTTACATTGGTTATTCCTAATTAAAACCAATGTAGGAAGTGCGGTAAAATTTATAAATCTGTCAATTATCATATCCATTGTAGTTTTAACCATTGTAGAAAGTATCAATACAACATCGATTTTTTCTAAAGGAAATTGATGTTATATTGGTACTTTCTACATCGATTAAAATCACAACCAATGTAGAAAGACATTTTTAAAAACATATATGGCTATAATTTGTCTCAGTACCCATATCCAACATGCAAATATAATTGTCTCTAAATCAAATTTCAATCCTAAATTAGTATAAAGAGATAAGCATATGAAAGAAAAGACTATAATTTGACTAATAAATCCAAATAACGAAATACAGGGATCATCAAAGATTTGGTCTTGCCTGCCACACATGGATCCTTCGATACTCATGTTCAAACAATTCCCATGAGACTAATATTCTTTTCAAAACTTATTTATGATTACTAATTTAACTGATTAATCAAGGCTAAGGATCTGGCTCTGTTAAAAGACCAAAGCAAATGCAATTTTCTATGACTAATCTATTAAACTGATAAATTCTTCCTTAATTAATGGCAGTGGGTTTTCAATTGAACTAAAAAGAAGAAATGACATATATTGCATGTTGTGGAAACTATAATTTAATAATCCCAAACAATTTGACAACATTCAAAGTACAGGCTCACAAATTGAGAATTTACCTCCTCCATCACTAACTTTACAAATTCACCCATTTCATTCATTAATATTTGATCATGTACCCCACAATCTCGGATTTCTTGGATAGGGGTGAAATTAACACATGTAGATTCATGAGATAATGTTCATACAAAAAACAAGTAATGAACATAATAATTGCAACAACCTTATTCTATTTAATCCCCTTGGTTGATATATCATCAGTTGCTTTATTTTTCTTCTCTTTGTTCCTAAATTTCCTGGTGTATAGTTTTCAAATGTGGGACTTGCTATTCTGAATAAGAGGTCTAATAGATTCATAATATGACTGAATTATGTTGAAGATGCACTACTTACAATGAGATAAGGCAACAATGGCAGAAAGTAATGCAGCATAAAAAGAGCACCATCAGCATCCAAACAATAGATCCACTACTACAAATAATGCCTACGACGACGGTTATTTAGGGCCTACGACGACGGTTGTTGCACTGTTGTTGTTATGGGTGTCGTTGATAATGGGGTACTTTCGACGACGGTTCCAAATAACCGTCGTCGTTGGTAATTTATTTTGATTTTTTTTAAATAAAATACAAACGAAGACGGTTATTTAGAAAAACCGTCATCGTTAGTCCACATACGAAGACGGATTTTTCCAAATAACCGTCTTTGTTTATATTTTTTTTATTTATTTTTTTTAAAATAAAATACAAACGAAGACGGTTATTTGGAAAAATCGTCATCGTTAGTCCACACACGAAGACGGATTTTTCCAAATAACCGTCTTTGTTTGTATTTTATTTTGATTTTTTTTTTTCAAATAAAATACAAACGAAGACGGTTATTTGGAAAAACCGTCATCGTTAGTCCACATAAGAAGACGGGTTTTTCTAAATAACCGTCTTTGTTTGTATTTTATTTTGATTTTTTTTTTAAAAATTAAACACAAACGAAGACGGTTATTTGGAAAAATCGTCATCGTTAGTCTACATTCGAAGACGGGTTTTTCCAAATAACCGTCTTTGTTTGTATTTTATTTTGATTTATTTTTTTTAAAAATTAAACACAAACGAATATGGTTATTTGGAAAAACCCGTCTTCGAATGTAGACTAACGATGACGGTTATTTGGAAAAACCGTCATCGAATGTCTGGATACGATGACGGTTTTTTCGTAATAACCGTCTTTGTTTGTATTTTATTTTCATTTAATTTTTTTTAAAATTAAACACCTACAAAAACGGATATTTAGAAAAAACCGTCATCGTAACCGTTAAAACCATTATTTCAAATAATAAAACCATTTAACACTTTCTATTGGAATTACAGCATCACATAACCTAAAACCATTACAAATTAGAGTTTATTGTACCAACACTATATTAGCAAAAAGCTAGAAAATACAAAACACTGCTCACCTAACCTAAAATTCTTCCAAGCTGGGAATTGACCCAACGTAACACCAATGTTCCAGATTTTGTCTCAATCTATAACAAGATATATCTAATCAAATATACAATTTTGCGTACTCTAAAAGCAATTTATCCACCTAACCTGGTAAAGATTTAATTTATTCAACAAGATCTCAGCATTTTCTTCATGGCATACAGATGTAATAAGTGCCATTATGTACTAGTGTATATGTTAGGAAAATACTCCAAACCCCTTTGGAGCAGTTGCTT
>QARZ01040843.1:42702-79950 GCA_013407115.1 Glycine latifolia | reverse complement strand
TTTTTGTAGGGATCAAAGTACCTTTTTCAATTGCATTCCAAGCACCAGGGTCTTTTGATTGAATAAAAATCAGCATATGATTTTTCCAAAAACTGAAATGCTCTCCTTCGAACATCGGAGGACGATTGAGGGAGACACCCTCCTTGAAGATAATCTATGTGGCATTCATTTTCTTGAAAAGATAGTGATCTTGATTAACTTTCAAAAACCAGCTTTTGATACCAATTGAAAACAAGGATGAACACACACACTAAACCAAGAGGGGGGTGAATTGGTTTAAACTTCAAACTTTTAAAACTTTGTGCAATCCATATCAGAATTTAGATCGTATCACAAATATTGCTTAGTAAAAACTATAGTTTTTAATCAATCAAGATTCACCCTTTACCTTATACAATTTCAGAAATTTTTTTCTATTGATCTTGAAAGAAATAAACCACAAGACAAGTTATATACAGATAACAAGATTTAGAAACAAGTTTAACACAAGATCTATACCGGTTCACCCCTCAAAAGAGAAGCTACATCCAGTGTCTTCTAATCAAAACCAGATTAGAGTTCTACTAAATCAAATTTGTTCTTTACAAGCTATTACAAGTGATTACCTTTATCAAACCTAGATAAAGAACCTGAAATCTAACACCCTATTAGACTTCTAATCACAAAGAGCCTGAGTACCCTACTCATTTCTTTCCCTCTAGAGAACACTACTCTAGAATAGCTTGAAAGAAAACTATTTGATCTTAGTGTTGCGAAATCGGCAAGTATACCGTTCGTTTCAAGTAATAAAGTGAGTAAGGTATCGTCTCCACAGGGATTGAATACAAATCTTATCGCAGCTTATTGTCTTAGAAATTAGAAGACAAATAATAAGTTTGAAGAGAATATGGTTGTATTTTAGAAATTACGCAAATTAAATAAATAACAGAAAATTGGCGAGAATTCAAAAACAAGTTTAATTAATTATTACGCAGTGATGAGAAATAATTGTGGTCAGAGCACATTCCCCTTTGTTCCTTACCTTCTTTACTTGAATTGGTTATTAATTTCAATTACTTCTAATTGTTCAGAGGATGTATTTTTTCATAATTAGTTAAATCCTAATCCCTTAGTAATTTAACCCTTTAACCCAATTAGAAATCCTAATTCCTTAGTAATTCCCTATTAAGCTAAGCATTAAGAAAATACATCAAATAAGTCTGCAATCATACATCTGTATCCCTAGGTAATGTAAAAACTGTTATTTTACTGCTTTCAGAAATTAGCATTCCAACATCCCTATTGTAAACCCTAACCCTTAGAACTTTACTAGAATGGCCAAGTCTAATAAAGAATAATCCAACAAAGAACAAAGTAAAATAAAATAATTATCATAATTTCATATTAATACCAATCAAGTTGCAGAGGAGTTCACATTGGTTCTGGCTCTAACCACAATAAGAGAAGTTAGCCAGACATGCTCATAACTAACCTTAAGTGCAAAACTAGCATGTATCTAAGAGAGAATTACAAAGAAAGTAGAAGAAGTATAAGCTGCTCCGTCTTCCTTCGATCTTCTCGTACTGACTCTAATCTTCTATCCCTCTTCTTCTCCGCGTTTCTGTCTTTTTCTGTGCAAAAATGCCTCATTTTTCTCCCACACGTCCATATAGTTAATTAGAGTAACAAGAACCTTTTTCCCCAGCTATTTTCATGCCAAATCATTTAAAACAGGAAACTATGTAACCATGGCACTACTAGCGTGGTGTCTCACGCTAATCGCGTGAGATAGCCGTGATGAGGGAGTCTTCAAAGATTCTAGTGCGGATAGCGTAGAGGTTGGCGTGGATCGCGGGGCGTGTTCAAAAGCACAAGTTGCTTCTTTTTGCTTCTTTTCCTCTCTTGTTGGTTCCTAAATAACAAAAATAATAATAATTGATATAATAAACAAATAAATAAATAAACTTACCTAATTCTAACCTATATTACTAATTATTGAATGAATCATTAATCAATTAACCCAAAAAACTAATATATGCTAGCAGCATATCAAATAATTCCCAGATTTAGATATTGTTGTCCTCAACAATAAACAGAATTTCAAGATGGAAAACAAGGATCAACAATTAAACATAACATCACATTCAACAATCCTAGAATCACAATGCTGAGTACAATCGATTTCCACATCAAAATTTCAACAACACTTTTCAATTCCATCAACTGTAAATAAGAGTCATACTGGAGTACTCCTCACAAAGATATATGTATTTCACTCAACACTCAACTGTATAAGGGTTATTATAATCACTCAATCCAACACAGTCATAGCACTACCATAAGCTTGATTATATTCTCACGTTCCATAAGATAAGGAACATAAATGCATGCACAACTGATCAAAAGGTCTTTATAAGGTTGTAACTTGGCCTGGTTTAAGGGTAGGAATAATTTGGATAGTAGCTAGGTTAAGACTGGATTCAGATAAAATTTCCCAAGTCCACTCAAACAAAATATCAATTATTTCACTCTCATGTCTCCTTGTCCACATCTATAAACATGGTTTTTTTAAAATATAAACAGAGAGAATAGAATAATGAGAAAATACATTTAGATCCACCAGCTGGTATTTCAGACTTGTTATTTCCCAACTGAATTATTCACTAGATTTGGTTTTTGCCAGATCTGTTTTGTTGGCACTTCAACACCCAACCATAATTGTCTTCTTGGGTAACTTTGTCTTTCCTCTTACCCTTTCTTTCCTTTCCTATGGGCATTCATCTTTCTATTTTCCAATATCTAGTGGTCTTGGTTCTAATTCTTTCTTCCTCCAATCTCAAGTAGGGTAGTCAAGGTATATGTTCTAAATGTCAGGTATATGAATGAAAAGGTTTAGGCTCAAAGGGGTAGCAATGGAAAACTAAAGGTAAGTCAATTTGGCCCTAGCTTAAAAGAATAAACTGCCTTAATCATATCAGAATATACATGCATCTAGAGAAACAGAGCAAGTTCTAGAGTACTACCAAAGTGAGGTCTCTCATTCAAAAAGAATTTTGTATAGGCTCAATCCTCACAAGCTATAGTCTCAAGCTAGACTCTGTTAACTTCATATCAAGCATCATTTCTTATTTCAATATGAACATCAACATACCAACAATCACAATTCCAATCATGTTTCATGCAATCCATGCCATATTTTATCTCACTCATGCTTCCTAACAGAAATATCCAATTGATCACTGATTTCAACAATTCTAATACTGAGATAAATAAGATATACTTCTAACCTTTATTTAAACAACACTAAATTTAAAACTAATGACTAAAATTTAACAATTAAAGACACTAAAAAAAATTGTTGTTAGACATCCTTTGTCTCTTGAATGTGATTCTTCAAATAATGTGTATGCGCCCCATTCCCAGATTTAGAAAATTGTTGTCCCTAGCAATAACTAAAAAAGGGTTATGTGCTACTAAAATACTCAATCGTATGCATTATTTGAGAAACCACAACTAGAATGAAACATTAATCCAAACAGAACACACTCACAATCAATTTAATCATAAAACAACTACCATAAATTCATCAAGCATTCAAATGTTTAATTGCAGCAATGTAACGGTACTGAAAAATTAAAAACAAGCAAAGTAAAATTAAAAACAATAAAACTAAATGGTCCTGGTCTATCATTCCTCACTCCTCTCCCTCACTCGTCTCATCCTCAGCAGCTTGAGATGGATCAGGGTGGTCTGCTGCTGGCTCTGTAGGGCTGGAGGGTCCTGGAGGAGTAGGAACTGTTGGTGTCGATGATCTACGTCCCACCGGTGGCTGAGAAGATAATGGTGCTAGTGGATACCGAGGCTTGTATGCTGTGGTATCGGTACCCCGCTGTCTGCAGAGGTCCTCAAGCATCTTGGTCTAATACTCCAACTGAGTCTGAATAAAAATGTAGCTGGGGGAATCCTCATAGACCAGCTCGTGTCTAGGTGCCCTCCTTGTGGAAGAAGAAGATGAAGCATACTGTGGTGGAGGTGGGGCAGGAACCTGTGGCTGGGGATCCTCGAGATCAGGTACCCCACGGGGACTCCGAGCAGCGAGCTCCTCTAGAGATAACTTAGAAGCTCTGATCAACTGCTCCTCAGTAGCGCTCTCCATCGCATCTAGATAGGTCTTATGGCTCTTGACGGAAGCGATCCGAACATCCATCGGCTCCTCGTCTAGGATCTCTACACTAGCTCGTCGGCACAAATGTGAGATGAGGGAAGAATGGGCCAGCCAGGACTTACTACTGTCGTCCTGAATCATGTGGAGGATCCGGCTTGACAAAATGTAAGAAATAAAGAGATTCCCTTCACCCCGTAGCACATATAAGAGGATGGCTCGGTCCAGATTCACATCAGTCATATTTGTGGAAGGAATGACTGTGTGATTAACAAACTGATGCCAAAAAGCTGCATCGCCTACCAAATCGTGTTTCCTTAGCTTCTCTGGCACATAGTCTAATCCTGCCTTCATCCTCCAGGCTGTGTATAAGCAAGTGATCGCATGTCTAATTTGATCGGCCAGCTGAGGCATATCATCCCTATACATCTTGCTGTAGACATCAAGCTGCATCCTATGAAAAAGGTGGATGAACTCACAGCGGGAGAAGGGGGAGTAAGTGGTATCCAAGAATCTCTCTATGGTCTTGTGGTCGAATGGGACCTGGACTCCTCTCACCCAGCTAATCCTTCTTTTGGCAATTGTCTCTCTGTCTACATTAGCCAGAAACTTCTTCAGAATAGAGCTGGAGCTCGGCTCAGGAAAGCTAACCAACTACTACCACTGCCTTCTGGTGATTACCTCCAAAATTGGGGGAGTCCTCAGGCAAAGACTCCCATAAAATCTTCTTCTCTGGGATAATCTTCTTGGGCAAGTACCACTTATCGAACCGTTCTTGGCACTCCAAAGAATGGAAGCGAGCTTCATCGTAACCAGAGATGTGGGCCCGCTTGCTGCCAGATGTAGCTTTGCTCTTCTTCTTGCCCTTCTCAACTTGCTTACCCTGAGACTCAGAAAATATCCAATAACTCATATGATTCAAAATGAAATTGCAATACAAAACTGATATGAGTACTAGACTTGACAATTCCCAGATTTAATTCCATTCATATCACAGAATGACGCAATCAGATCAAGTAAATAAGGAAAAACCACCACAAAATCAGCATTTTTCACGAATGTACCTAACCATAATTCCCAGATTTAATCTTAGACCATACCCTCAAAATCATTATCAATTCAACTAGTGCAGACCTGCAAGCTTGAACAAGTGCTTGTGCTCATATTAACCACTCTAATACCATGCATGCTTATCACACTAAAGAACACAATACAGTCAAAAGCAAACATGGGTGTTCTCTCTTTTTCAAAATCCAATTATTTCAACCTTAAAAGTGTCAGATTTTCAATTACTTCTCAACTAAACTCCATGCTCAATGTGCTTAGCAGACTCATGTACAAAATTCACTCATATCAATGAAAGTCAAAAATCCACATGCAATTCTAATATGATGATTCATAGTCAATATCCAAAACAAACACTTTTAAAGCATCAAGTCAATCAAAATTCCCACTTGCAATTCCCAACAGAATGTATACATGGTCATATGCATTCAATTGCACCAAACAATTGGATTCATGATAACATTTACACCATATCAACAATAATATTAATTAAGAGAGCTTATGTCTCCGTCAAAAACAAACCCAGACTCGGTATTCACACCAGCACACAGAAACCGTTAGCCTAATTAAAGTCCCCAAGTATAATTTCAAACAAGATATAATTGTGATCATGGAATGGTAGAGGTATTTCCCAGTTGAAATCATGATAAAGTCCATACAATCTCAAAACAATAATGTCAAGCCCAGGAATATATGCTTCAATCAAAACCAATCCAACTAATTAACCCTATCAGTGCCTAAACCAATACAATTTCGAGTCTAACCACTACTCATATGAAGCATCACAGTATTAATGAGGTTTAAACTCTACATGATTCCCAATTAGCCTTTGAAGCAGGATATAAATATGATTAGGGAAAGTTAGTTTCACCCATCAACTAGAATCCCTACATAGTTTAACAAAGTCAAAATCAATAGGACTAAGGAATAGAATGTGACCTAAACTACTATCAACACCAAACATATCATGCATTTTATCACCACTGTAATATTGAACCAGTCTACTCAAAATAAAGGCCTAAACACTATGTTCTTACACTCATTCCAATTATTTCTACTCAATTTGCCATATGAAACAAAACCATGCCTTAAAGAACAAAACGAGACCCAAACCTCTAGAACCAGCATCCATCAATTAAAAATAACAGCATTTAAAACCAGCCCACGCGACTGGCGCCGGTATTCACGCTACTCGCGCCAGCTGAGTTCAGGCCCTAACGAACAACTACTGAACAAAAGTGGGAAACTAGCACAATGCAATATCTGATAGATACTTATAAACAGAGTTCAAGCAAAGCATACCTTGTCTCCCACCATGGAACTTGAGCTAACTGATGTATATATAGGAAATCACCACAAAGAACTCAAGCTATGCAAGAAATAGGAGGAAGAAAGACAATGTCAATGTAGTGAATGTGGCAATGATTTATGATGAGTGATGAGTAATGAGCAATCGTAACTGACGTTTTGGGATTAAATGGGTATTGATAGCAGTAATAGAGAAGGAGAAGGTTTAGGGGTTCTTAGTAATGAGGGGGCGCGTTTTGGGTCTGAGTTTCTTTTTTTAAAAACCAGAACGACACCCTCGTGCTACCCGTGCCAAGTCTGGCACGATCAGCGTCAAATGAGAATAAGGAAATATTCTTTCGAACCTGTGGCGCTAGTGGCGTGGGTATCCACGCGATCAGCGTGGGAAAGCAAACAATGTAACACCCTGAAATTTCAGTAACTTAAAATATATGTGTGATTTATTCCTTGTATGATTTGATTAATTTATTAATTAGGATTAGTTGAAATATTATGTGAATAATCCATGTGCAATTACTTGATATAGAGGTTAAGTTATGTGGAGTTTGTTTGAGATGCGCTGTATTTGAGTGATTACGAGTTTGACCCGAAACCTATTTTAGTAAAATCATCATTGTGAATTGGTTAACCGTTGGATTGTCTTAACATTTTAAATTAAGATTTATAACCCACATATGTAAGTTTTGACCGTTGGGATTATCAAAATAATATCTAGAACATGAGAAATTAATTTTTCACTAAAGCAGAAAATTCTAGAATTGGGTCAACTCGCCCAGGCGAGTTTTACAGGCATTTTTGGTCGCTTGGGCGAGTGGAGGCAGTGCTGAATACGTTTTTAAGCTTCCAAGTCACGAAAATGGAGGTTCTTCCTCCTCCAAACAGATCCAAGCCCCCCACCACCCTCCTCCACCATCCATAGCCATCAGAGACACCCACGAGCCGTCGTTTCTTGCCACGAGACCCCGGCACGGAGAGGAACCCTTTAATCGGAGCGGAATCTTCGAAACTCTTCCTGAAGTTTCGATAGAAAACGGAGCTCCCAATCGTCCTTTCTTGGTTTTCTTGAGGTAATCTTAGTTTCTTTTGTCTTCTTCTAGCTAGTTTAAGCCTTTCTTGATATCTCTTATGATTCGGGTACCGTTATTGGCTGTTTCTACACTTCCTTTGATAATCCTTTGAAAATGAGATGTTGTAAAAGTCTCTTTTTTATGAAACTGATATCATTTCTGTGATCCTGGTTGAACCCTGGTCACATTGGTGTGATTGGAATTTCAAAATGATGGCTTTTGATCTGGACTCTCAAAACACCATTTTAGCCTCTTTTTAGATTTGAGTGGGTATTTGACCCCAAATGTTAATGTTGATCTTACCTTGGAAATCTATATTAAATTGTCTTCGATTTGGTATATAGAGCTCTGTGTTTGGACGAAAACACGCGTATTAAAGGATCTCCAAAACAACACTGTGAGATTTTAACAGGAGAACTCCTAGTTAGATAAGGGGAGTTTATTATTTAATTATAGTTTAGATACCATAGTTGGGGGCCAGGGAGTCCAACTATGAAGATATCTGCCTGTCCCTGCTGTGTGCTGGTTTTCAAGAAAAACTACGTTTTTAACTAATGGGATGCGATGTATTTATGATTGATGTGTGTTTGTCCCTGTGTGTGTGCTTGTTTTCAAGACAAATGATGTTTTTAACTAATGGGATGCGGTGAATTTATTACTAATGTTGTAGATGACAGTGAAATTGAAATACCATGGAAATGATTGATGATGTTTACATGATTTGTGATGATTTAGATGAGGTGATGCTTATGTGATTGGTGATGTCTGAATGAAATAATGTTCCAATGAGATATATGTTTATTGGGTTAATGATATTGTTATTGTGATGATTGGATTTTTGGGAAAAGTCTTAATTACAGAGGAGACTCTGCCCAAATTTTTATAATATGTTTTCTTATTTAATTCTTTATTAAATTTTTAAATGGGCATAAAAGTGTGTTTTATATATTGTAGTCCTCCTCTTTAATTTAGAATTCTCCGAAGAATATCAGTCTTGTTATATGATGAATTGTGAATGTATGAACTTTGGGTTGTCTGAAGACCTGGGGAATGTGAATCTCAGGCATATGTATTATGTATAGATGTGAAATGTGATTGATTGTGATGTCATTGATGATATTGAAATTGAGATGCAATTGATGTAGTTAATGATGTTTAAATGAGATAATGTTGACGTGGTTGATGATGTTGAAATGAGATAATATTGATATGCATGATGACGATATTGAGATGATATGATGTTGAGGTTGATAATGACATTGATGAGAGATAATGTTGATGTGAACAATGTCATTGTGTGTGGATATACATGGATACCCATGGGGGGTGTATGACGGGTTACCCTTGCGAGGAAGGATTTGTTCCTAGCCAGGTCATACATGGATGGTGCCCATGGTTGTAGGTTGTGTATGTACACGTGGGATGCAATGACCGGTTGGTTACCCTTGCGAGGATGGATTTGTTCCTAGCCACGGTCAGCGCATCGATGAGCCCACATTGGTTTGTTATGTATGTACATGGGGGGTGCATGGCGGGTTACCCTTGCGAGGAAGGATTTGTTCCTAGCCGGGTCATGCATTGATGATGCCCATGTTTCATACTTCATTTGTATGTGTGGAAATAGAATGAAGGCACTCGCGTACCTGTGTGTTTCAGTGGGCTGAGAACGCAGGTACTACGGGGTCATCAGGTTTGGAATTCCCTTGCGACGCTGGCTGATCACCGGGTGGGGGAATGGCCAGTACACGACAGGGTGGCCCTGATAAGCGGTGAATCATTTTTCCTGGTGAGAGGCTATTTCCGGTGATGGTACCATATTGCATGCTGATAGATGAGTTAGGTGCATGCATCATTCTACGCATGATTGTTTGAGATGTGAAATGCATTGGATGATTGGTTTGTTGAGTGTGTATTGGAATCATGGATTTTTGTTAATGATTGTGGTGGGTAATATTGTTTCCTTCCCAATTGTTGTTATCTGATATTTGTTGGTTTTTATATAATAAACTCACCCTTGCATTTGTTGTACCGTGTGGTTGGTACTTGTGATGATCGTGAACTTTCGTTCGTGGGAGCAGATAAGCAGCAGTAGGTGACTTTGGAGGGAGATCTTCTTTTTGGTTGGAGCCGCCAAGCCGACGTGATGACGTTGGATTCCTTTTTGGAGAAAGAGTTGTGTTTTGTAAATCAACTATCTCTTAGTTAGTCTTTGGCTTTTTGTTGATATGTAATTTCAGGTGTATATACACGTAAAGCTAAAGGAAGTTCTGACATGTGGATGACATGTACTAATTTAATATATATGTATAGTGTGTTTAAATATGTAATTGTAATAGTGTTTGATAATTGTATTATCGCGAAAAATTTACCATCATTTTCAGAATCAAATTAATGAAGTTTTATTAAAAATTGAAGTTGCACAATTAAGAGTTAGTGATATCGTAGCGACGAGGCGGGTCGTTACAAACAAAACCAACTGGATTCGAATATGTGGCGCTAGTAAAGTATCGTCTCCACAGGGATTGAATGCAAATCTTATCACAGCTTATTGTCTTAGAAATTGGAGGACAAATAATAAGTTTGAAGAGAATATGGTTGTATTTTAGAAATTACGCAAATTAAATAAATAACAGAAAATTGGCGAGAATTCAAAAAAAAGTTTAATTAATTATTACGCAGTGATGAGTAATAATTGTGGTCAGAGCACATTTCCCTTTGTTCCCTACCTTCTTTACTTGAATTGGTTATTAATTTCAATTACTTCTAATTGTTCAGAGGATGTATTTTTGCGTAATTAGTTAAATCTTAATCCCTTAGTAATTTAACCCTTTAACCCAATTAGAAATCATAATTCCTTAGTAATTCCCTATTAAGCTAAGCATTAAGAAAATACATCAAATAAGTCTGCAATCATACATCCCTATCCCTAGGTAATGTAAAAACTGTTATTTTACTGCTTTCAGAAATTAGCGTTCCAACATCCCTATTGTAAACCCTAACCCTTAGAACTTTACTAGAATGGCCAAGTCTAATAAAGAATAATCCAATAAAGAACAAAGTAAAATAAAACAATTATCATGATTTCATATTAATACCAATCAAGTTGCAGAGGAGTTCACATTGGTTCTGGCTCTAACCGCAATAAGAGAAGTTAGCCAGACATGCTCATAACTAACCTTAAGTGCAAAACTAGCATGTATCTAAGAGAAAATTACAAAGAAAGTAGAAGAAGTATAAGCTGCTCCATCTTCCTTTGATCTTCTCGTACTGACTCTAATCTTCTCTCCCTCTTCTTCTTCGCGTTTCTGTGTCTTTTTCTGTGCAAAAGTGCCTCTCTTTTTTTCTCCCACACGTCCATATAGTTAATTAGAGTAACAAGAACTTTTTTCCCCAGCTATTTTCATGCCAAATCATTTAAAACAGGAAACTGTGTAACTGTGGCACTACTAGCGCGGTGTCTCACGCTAATCGCGTGAGATAGCCGTGATGAGGGAGTCTTCAAACATTCTGGCGCGGATAGCGTGGAGGTTGACGCGGATTGCGCAGCGTGTTCGAAAGCACAAGTTGCTTCTTTTTGCTTCTTTTCCTCTCTTGTTGGTCCTAAATAACAAAAATAATAATAATTGATATAATAAACAAATAAATAAATAAACTTACCTAATTCTAACCTATATTACTAATTATTGAATGAATCATTAATCAATTAACCCTAAAAACTAATATATGCTAGCAGCATATCACTTAGCCTTACAAAAATTTTAAAGATACAAAACATTTCACAAGGACAATTCAAGAGAGATATAACTTGTGATCCTCAGTGGATGAATGAATAAATGTTACCAATCAATTCCAGGTTGCATGAATGCTAATGAACAAAATCCGCTCTCTTGAAGTTCTTTTGAAGAATCTTGGCTTAACGCATCATTATCAATGAAGCATGTAATCTTTTTATTTGAAACAAGATGTGTATCACTCAGAAAATATGTTTCTTGAACCATTGAAAGCTTAGAAAGTATTGGGTAATTCCTAAACTCAGATTGTATGTTGTATGTCAAAAGCACAGACCCAATAGCTTTAAATAGAAAACAGATATAACATAATGTTATCGATTAATACATAAGTGTAATAGATTATTTTACATAATGTAATCGATTAATATACCAGGTAATCAATTAAAATGTTCTTGAGACAATCTGGAAAACTTTCATGAACAATGTAATCGATTAAACCGCAATGTAATCGATTACAGCAGTCAGTCTCAGTTTATGAAATAATCCTTTGTAATTGATTACAAATGAGTGGTAATCGATTAAGGCAGTCATGCTATGATTTGTAATAAGCCTTGGTAATTGATTATAATTGAGTGGTAATCGATTAAGTCAGTCAGGCATGTTCTTCATTTTGTGCTATGTAATCGATTACGATTTGCTTGTAATCGATTAAAATGTTCTTCATGGGTTTTTGGCAGATAACACAAGCTGGTAATTGATTACTTATTGCTTCTAATTGATTAAGGTAGTGCACAATCTGATTTTTCAAAACCTGGGCCATGAGAAACTCCTTTCCAAATGCAAACATGTAACCTTTTGAGCTTTTCTTAAAACATGTATGCATGTATGTTAATATGCTTATGCAATGCAAGGATCACAAGGCAAGCTTCTTGAACAACTAGACAAATTACAAATGCCTTCAATTTGATTGGCATGTAAAAAGCTAAAAATCTAAAGCTAAAACTTCATTCTTGCCTTGATCTTCTTCCAGCTCTCCCTATATCCAACAAAATGCACATTTTTCAATAATCAAGTAGTGTTTCTAGGTTTTCTTGTGAGTGCTAAGAGAGTCCAAGTGGATGATGAGAAAATTAAAGCTATTAGATATTGACTCACACCTAAAAATGCAAGTGATGTGAGGAGTTTTCATTGGTTGACTAGTTTCTATAGAAGATTTGTCAAGAAATTTAGCACCATAGCATCTCCATTGAATGAAATTGTTAAGAAAAATCTGAAATTTAAGTGGGAGACTGAACAAGAGAATGCCTTCAATGATTTGAAGAAAAGTTGACAAATGCACTCATTCTTGCTTTACCAAAATTTTCAAAATCTTTTGAAATTAAATGTGATGCATCCAATGTTGGCATAGATGCAGTATTGTTACAAGAAGACCACCCAATTGCTTATTTTAGTGAGAAACTTAAGGGTGTCATCTTGAATTATTCCACCTATGACAAGAAACTCAATGCACTTATTAGAGCATTGCAAACTTGGCAACACTACCTCCTTCCTAAGGAGTTTGTGATTCATAGTGACCATGAGTCATTCAAACATTTGAAAAACCAAGGAAAGCTTAATAAGAGGCATGTCAAATGGGTAGAGTTCTTGGAATAATTCCTTATGTGATTAAACACAAGAAAGGCTAGCTAATGTCTTGGCCGATGCACTTTCTAGGAGATATGCCTTAATCTACATGCTTGAAACCAAGATGTTTGGATCTAATCACATAAAGGACTTGTATTCTCAAGACCATGACTTCTCTAAATTGTTTGAGATATTTGAGAAAGGGTCTCACCAAGGGTTCTTTAGACATGAAGGATATTTGTTTAAAAATAAAATATTGTGTTTCCCTCAAAGTTCTTTTCATGAACTCGTGATTTGTGAAGCTCAAAAAAGGGAGTTAATGGGATATTTTAGGGTAGAAAAGACTTTGAACATCTTGCATGAACATTTCTTTTGGCCTAAAATTAAACATGATGTCATCAAGTTTTATTCTAATGACATTGTGTGTCATAAGGCCAAGTCCAAAGTCATATGCATCATGGTTTATATATTCCATTGCCACTTCCTACCTTCCTTTGGATCGATATTTCAATGGATTTTGTACTTGGTCTTCCAAGTTCCAAGAGAGGCAAGGATTCAATTTTTGTGGTTGTTGATAGATTTTCCAAGATGACACTTCATTCCATGTCACAAAGTGGATGATGTTGTTATGTGGCAGATCTTTTCTTCAAAGAGGTAGTGTATCTTCATGTTTGCCTAGGTGCGGATAAGAATTCCAAGTTTTTGAACCACTTTTGGAAACATTGTAGGGAAAACTTGGAACTAAGCTTTTTTTCTCCACCACTTGTCATCCTCAAACCAATGGGCAAACTGAGGTAGTGAATAGAACACTCTCATAACTTCTAGGGTGTTTCATCAAAGGTAATTTGAAAACTTGGGAAGAGCGGTTACCCTATGTAGAATTTGCCTATAATAGGGTAACCAACTCTACCACTTCTTTTTCTTCTTTTTAGGTTGTTTATGGTTTTAACCCTTTATCTCCTCTTGATCTAATTCCCTTACCTAATGATTCTTCTATTTTTAGTAAGGATCAGTTTTCTAGAGCCTCTTTTGTTAGGGATCTCCATGAAAGGGTGTGAAATCAATTTGAGAAGAAGATGGCGTTATATGCACGACACGACAACAAAGGGAGAAAGTCTTTGGTATTTGAACCCAAAGATTGGGTTTGGGTACATCTAAGGAAGGATAGGTTTCCTTCCTAAAGGAAATCTAAAATCCAACCTAGGGGTGATGGTCCTTTCAAGGTCCTTGTGAGAATTAATGACCATGCCTACAAGATTGACTTGTCAAGTGAGTATAGGGTGAGTTCATGTTTCAATGTCACTGATATTTCTTCTTGTGATATAGGTGTTTTGGATGCAAATCTGGGGTCGGATTCATTTCAAAAAAGAGGGGATGATAAAGGGCTATCCAAAGAGCATAATCTAAGGACAAATTCTTTTCAAGAAGAAGGGGATGACAAAGGGCTATCCAAAAAGAATAAAGACCTAGAAGCACTTCATGAGTTGAAGGGTCCGATGACAAGGTCCAAAGCCAAACTTCTAAAAGAAAAGATGGTCAAGAGAATCACTGATTGACTACTCATCAAAGGCAAGGAAAGAGGGAGCCACAAGGAGATGAATTGGATCACATTGAAAATTGTTGAATAGCTCGCTTAGCGAAAAAAATTCGCTAAGCGTAATTCCTTGGTAGAGGTGAAATTGGGATTAGCGCAATTCCTTGGCAGAGGATAAATTGGGCTTAGTGTGCAAGTCTTGCTTAGCACAATACTTCTAGGAGGATTTTCGTAAATTTTGTTTACTTGTGTAATGAACCTCAATATTGTTGTAAATAGGTTTACTGTGCGTTTAAGGGGTTATTAGAGGCTTACTTATCTTCTTATGTTTAGCTCTATAAATACTAAAAAACTCCTACTTTTGGGATAACAAATTGTGAATAAATTAAACTTTTGCTTAGATTAAGAGAATAGTCTCTTATTGGTTCTTAACTGAAACCAAATTGATTCTTATAAAGGAAGTTATTCCTTTGTGACAAATTCTTCTCCGACTTATCATTTCTCTAAGGATTGTGGCTTCGTTCTTTATCATCTTCTTCACCTTCTCCATTAATGGAGTCTTGGAATTTTGAATTCGGAACAGTTTGATCCAAGCGTGTATGTCTTAGACCTCGTCAAAAGGGAAATATCTGTCTATGGGAACAAACTTGTTTTGATAAATTTGGTGTTGAGTAGTCTGCTACTTTATTATTTTTCCTTTTATAAAATTCCCAAGATGGTGCTTATAGTACTAGTGCATTTGGAGATGGAAATCTTACAATGCGGAAATAAAAGAAAATCAGCTGGGTGAAATGGGATTCGATATGTTGACCTAAAGTAGAAGGTGGTTTGGGAGTGAAAAAACCTGGAGATGTTCAATTTGGCACTACTGTCAAAATGGAGGTGGAGATGTCTGATTGACCAAACTGCTATCTGTAGTAAGCTGCTATGTTTCAAGTATGGCGTGAATCAAGTGTGTAGAAACCAGTCCCTATCCGCAAATCAGTCATTGTGGTGATGAGATGTGGGGATTGAGGGTTGTTTCTCCGGTGGGGCTTCAAGCTGGTTTGATGACATGCTGGTTAGGGATGTTGGAAAAGGGGACAACACTTTATTTGGTATGATAGATGGTTGGAGGCTGAGGTCTTGAAGAATAAATTTCCAAGATTATTTCAAATTACAGAAAACAAAGATGTTTATATTGCAGAGGTGATTGTTGCGACTAGTGAAGGTTCTGAGTTTAGATGGGCATGGAGGAGACGTCTTTTCGTTTGGGAACAATAAATCTTACGGGAATTAAGCCAACAGTTGTTGCAAGGACTTAACTTTAAGTGGGATCAAAATGACTCGTGGAGATGGAATGATAGATATGCTATGGGATTTTTTGTGGCATCAGCATACAAGGCTATATTATCTGTTAGGTATGGCTCATATTTTGCCCAATTGCTAATCAAGTATGGAATGGGGTTCTTCTATGGCTCGGTGTGTCTTTTGTCCTTCCACAAGATATTCGATCTATGTACGACCAGATGGGAGTGTTAGTGAAAGGGAACGAGTGAGAAGATGGCGGTATGTGTTTTGACATATTGTTTGTTGGTGTTTATGGAACACTAGAAATAGGTGGATATTTAGACAGGAAGAGGGGAATATTGGCAGTGTTGGATGCTATAAAGGAGATCTCATGGCAGTGGCTGGTTTATAAGAAGGGACCAAAACCGGGTCTTCTTTACTCGACTTGGTATATGAATCCACTATTATGCTTACGTTCTTCCCTTAGCTAAAGATACACTTTTTGGGTAGAGGTATGTAGTTGTTAGTGGGATAGTATGGTGAAAAGCATTGGTATAGTGATACCCTATGAAGCATGGACACTCCTCTTTTGGTCCAAAATGCGAGTCGGACATGTGTCGGACACTGACACGCAGTCAAATTTTTAGGACACGTTGACTAGGGGGACACACAAGTTTGACCGAGTTGGATACGCAGTCAACTTTTTTGACACGTTTCAACACTTTTTTTTAAAATTATATTTTTTTAAAAAAATTAAAAAATTATATTACATTTTTAAAAAAATTATATTTTTTTTGTTTCTCTTTTAGATACTACAGTCAAGAATGGCTTCGGGAAGATTCTAGTCGAGTTGCTCCACACATGGATTTAGATCTTACTCAAGAGCGACAAAAATGTTTAAGGAGATTTTTTCCTAACATGGAGGACCGGAAAAAGATTAGTTTGGAGGATGCAGCTTTTATTAGCAATAGTGGAAACTTTGGCGATTTTGATGTTATCAATACTCAATATTCTATGGATCCGAAATCTTGGTGGCTACTTTATGGTACTTTTACACCGATGCTTCAAAAGATAGCATTGAGACTTGTGCAACAACCCTCATCTTCATCATGTGTTGAACGCAATTGGAGTACTTATTCTTTTGTACATTCCATGAAGAGGAACAAGATCAATCCAAAACGTGCTGAAGACTTGGTTTATGTGCATAGCAACCTTCGACTCTTATCGAGAAAGAGTCCAAGTTATGAACAAGGAGCAAATCAAATGTGGGACATTGTTGGAGATACATTTGATTCACTTGATGATGTTGGAGATCTTCAAGTTGCCAGTCTTTCACTTGATGAGCCAGAGATAAAGGCTATGATTCTTCGAGATGGAGATGAAATTAATTGAACTTGTTAGTAACACTTTATGGATGTTTTATTATTTTTGCTTTATATTTATGTTATGAAATTTGAATACTTGAATGATTATATGACCTATTTTAGGCTGTTATATGTATTAAATATAAATTATATTGTATTATATATATATATATATACATATATATATTAAAAATATTATTTAATATCAAAATGTGTCCTAACATGTCGGTATTTTTTAGAATTTACGTGTCAGAGTATCGTGTCGTATCGTGTCGCGTGTCGATGTCCGTGCATCATAGGCGATACCTTTGGATGGTTTTTGAAAATGATATGAATACTTCACACTTAACCAAGAGGGGGGTGAATTGGTTAGACCTTGGTAAATCAAAATCCTTTAATCAAAATCAGAGTTTTCAAAGGATCTTCATCACAATTCAAAACCAAGAAATCTTTTCTTCAATCAAGTAACTCAGCCCCTTAGGATTCAATGGATCAAAACTGATTCTTCAAGATAATCAAATCAAACAAGAAACAATTATTACAAGGAGAATAGATTCAGAAACAACACACAAACAATTTATACTGGTTCACTTCAAACACTATGAAGCTACATCCAGTTTCTTCCACTCAACACTAGAATGAAGTTCCACTATTAACAATCTGTTCTTACAAGCAATTACACAACCTCTCTTTATCAACCCTAGATAAAGTTCAGAAATCTAAAACCCTATTAGATCCTTAGAGGCAAATCCACTGAGAACACTACTCAACAGAAACTCTAGAGAAACCCTATCTCTAGTTACATGTAAGAACCAAACACAATAGCAATGTTCAAAACAAAATACAAAACGAAAATTACAATCAGATTAAGGAGAGAAACAATCTAATGATCCAAGGTATGTAATGCAAATGAAGTTACCAGAACAGGTTGAATCTTTAAAAACACAAGAAGCTTATCTTTCCTTAATCTTGAAATGATTGCATGCTTCAAGAATGACTTATTTTCACATGATCAATGCAACATGAAGCATGACTGAATCAAACCCTCAAAAGAATTTAGAAAGCTTAGAAGACTGGTTTTGGCTCAGAAATTTCGAATAGTTATTTTCCACAAAAGTTACAAAAACAGCTGAGCAAGGTTTCTATTTATAACAGAAATTTTTAACCGTCAGTAATCGATTAAACCGCACAAATAATCGATTAAAATACTTTGGTAATTGATTACAATTTAATTATAATCGATTAATATGTTCATAGCTTTTCTAGGTTTGAATCATAATCAAAATAATCGATTAAACCGAGCTATAATAGATTATTACAGTCAAAGCATATTTTTCAGAACACTTGTTTAATCGATTACAGAACCTGGTAATCGATTAAACCAGTTCTAACGCATTTTCAAAAAGCTTAGATAATCGATTACGAATCCTGGTAATCGATTAAGCTAGTGCAACATAGTTTTGCAAAAACAAGGTGTAATCGATTACTAACTTGGGTAATCGATTATGGCAGTTCAATGCTAAAAACAGATACAAGCATATAATCGATTACAACTTTAATATAATCGATTAAACCAGTTCAACTATGCAGTTCTTTTAAAACATAGGTCAAATAATCGATTAAAACGACATGGTAATCGATTAAAGTGTTCCTGAAATGTTTCTAGATTTAACGAAGAACAAAATAATCGATTATACTCTTACTGTAATCGATTATTACAGTGAAGAACACTTTTTCATAAAACCTTTGAATTTTTTAAAGCTTTTGGTTGATTTGTTAATGCTTTGTGATTTTAGTTAACTTAATTAGATGATTATGCAATGAATGAATGTCATGCACTTGGATCACCCTAATTGCTTTTCTCTTACACAATTTTAATCCTAAAATTGTCTTCAAGTTGCCCTTTACATGTTGAAAGCTCAAAACCAAATCTTGAGTAATTTCTTCATTCTTCTGAAGCACTCCTCCTAAATCCAACAGTTTTTTGGGGATACCTGTAAATAGTAACTGTACAACTTGTACAAGTCCTTTTCTATATATATATATATATTTGCCGTCCAAAAAAAATAAATTAAAACAACCTAAGCAATTCAAAAATAATATACTGTTATTCTGTCCAATTAATGCCGCTTATCCAACATATCCCATCCATTTTAAGATGCATTATCTTTAATAGATATTACCAAAAATTTCTACAAATAACTCATTATGCATTTTTTTACTGTTTTTTTTTTTTTCATTTCTGCATTCATTTGTGATCGGTTTCCTCCTTTTGTACTATATTATTCTATTCAATGAATGCTGAGTATCTAAAAAAAATTGCTGTTTTTTTTTCTTTTAAGATGAATGATACTAGCTCATAATTTAATTACTTTTTTTCTTTTAAGATGAATGATACTAGCTCATAATTTAATTACAGGAAATAAATAATAAAATAATATTTGCTCGATTAAATGTTAGTAAGCAATGTTTTAAAATCCAAATTGAATATTAACCTATAAAAGCACTACTTGATAGTTCATTAGTTTAACTAATGTTATATATTATGGTTAAATTGGTAATAATTAAAAATGTTTTTACAATTAGATAATATATTAATAATAAACAACACAATAAAATTAAAAGAAAACAAGCACGATTCTAAATTAATATAAAATAACCATATTATATATTTTCTAGCTAATATATATCATCATCATAAAAGTCTAAGTGATAAAAAATTAACATACCATAAATGAATTTCATACATAAACTTTGACGTTAAGCCTTTATTTAACGAAAATAATATAATTGAATGAATTTGAATGAAAAAAAAAAAAAAACTGGTTCATATTGGTTCGGAAGAAATTTACACCATTTCAGACCAGCTCACCACTAACTTTAACATTGACTGGTTCGATCATTCTTTTCAGCTACAGAATACTAATTAAGAAGGAACCATCTCTTCCTCTTTTTTTCACGACGGATCCAGCTCTTCTAACGACTCCCTTTTGAATATAAAATAAATAATTATAAAAAGTCAAAATACCCATCTTTCACGAAGGTAATGCACAAAATTAAAAAACTTAAAAGATAAAATTTATGAAAATAAAACTTGAATGATAAAATTTTAAAAATAATAAAAGTTAAGGGAGAAAATTTGCAATTAAACCTAAGAAGTATTAGCTATTAACTTTTTTCATTAACAACTATCATTACTTACTTTATCCTTACTTAAAAGAAGTCAAATCCAACGAAGAACTAGATCTCGTAGTCCGATTGAAACATCTTAGGAATAGCGTCATACTTTGCAATAAGAGTACAAGTTTAAACTTGAGACTTATTCTTTCTATCCCTCTTTTTCTTGGGTTCCGTATGAGCTTCTACAGGTCTCGCCTGGGTTGTATGTTATTTCCCTCAAAACAGAAAAAAGGGGAAGAAACCGAAGTATGTACCAAAGGGAAAAGGAACAAAGAAAGAACCAAAGCAACTGGAACTCCGCGATAAGAATTAAGTAATCCTCACTAGAAGTTTAAATTTTTACTGCAATTAGAAACTACAGTTGACCAATCAAAATAATTTTACAGACCAAGTTTCACCACCACCGCCACCTATATACAAAAAAGAACATAGCGCAAAACAAAAACCACGAACATCTCCAAGAGGCACCCGGTCCTTCACCAGTTGTTACAGCATTGGATTCAGTCACCTGTCTCAAAATATTGTTCTTTAACTGCTAAAGACAGTAAACAGCATATATATCACAAGGATAATCAATAGAGCAAGTGGAATGAAAAACACTGCAACTCTATACTAAAAATGGAAGCAGCAGCAGCATATTTGCCAGTCCGTCTCCTCAGCCTCCGAGATAGGAAAGCCCCTGAAGCTTCATCCATGGCATCCAAGTTCTCAACAACTTCCAAATATAATCTCCTAGATCCGATCAATTGGTTCAGTGCGATCCTGCACAGCAAGCCCTTCTGAGACATCCGCGAGTGATTTGAGATTGCACTTAATTAAGGCCTCAACGAAGTAGCAGGTTTCATCTTTGGTGTTGCCCTCAGGTACATCCACCACAAAAGATTCAATTACCAGTGTACCTGGCCTTCCATCAATAATTTCTGGGTGGAGGGACATGATAGACGAGTAGTTCTGAAAGATAAGAGATACAACTTATGTTAAAAAAAAAAAAAATTATTGTCAGGTGACAAGGATAAGATAGTTTAATTTAGCCCAACTTCTTAGCAAGGCCAAGAAAAAAAAAATCTATATAATTACTCATGTTGGATGTAATGCTTGTAGCCTCTTTCATACATGAACATAAGTTATTACAGGCAGTAAAACATTCAGAGCAGTTCAGTTCACCAAGTCATTTACTCATCCTAACTTGTTTTTGTGACTCTAGTCCATCAAGAAGGAATTTAATAGGTTGACAATGAAGATTCTAGCTCACTCTGTGCGTACTATTATAGAGTATAAAATGCAGGATAGAAACCAGAACCATATAAGGAATTTCACTAGAAATTCATTACCTCCAAACTGAAAGAACAACTCCAAATTTCACAAAAGCAGCTATTTTCTGTTATCTAAAAGGTTGAACAGGACTTGAAATATACATTAAACCAAACAATGTAATCCCCCATCTCTGTAAGTAATAATAATCCAATAATACATTAAGTGATATTCACAAAAGAAAAAAAAAGCTAGATTTTTCCTTGATATTTTTTGATTTGGAAAAACTACTATAAATGAAAACTCTTGTATAAAGGGCCACAAGCATCAAAATAATAAAGTGAACTTATTTACAGAAAGAGAAAGAGAAAGACAAATTTAGCATTCTGCATATTACAAGAATTCATTCAATAAAAAAAAAAAACTATGTACCCCATTGCCCGAGGCTTCACGCTATGCGCGGGTAAGGGGGAGGGATATTGTATACAGCCTTATCCTTGCATATGCAAATAGGCTATTTCTGGATTTGAACCCATAACTAACAAGTCACAAAAACACAACTTTATCGCTGTGTCAGGGCATGCCCTCTACAAGAATTCATTCAATAAAAGTATGAAATAATCAAGACTGTATGTACTAATATTAGCTAGCATTTTGCCTCAATTGAACAATTGGTCACATTCAGTCGGGAATTTGCATACCTTCTATCCAATTAGTGTGAAGATGAATGCACCTCACACACACAATTTTGGCATACAAGGTTGAATATAAAGTAAGGATATGCAAAGAAGAGTGCTTACTTCAAGGAAGACAAATGGTTTTTCAGAATGAATTCAGACTCGCCCATCACAAGATTTTATTCAAAGTAAATTCAAAATAAATAAATAAAAAATCAGCTATTATAAGGATGTATTCATACCCTAAGTCTATGGTCACCACCGATAATCCTAATGCTGAGAAGATGCTCATTGTCATCAAGGAGCTCCAATCTTTCTGTACTTGTAGTGGCAGGAAGCCCTGATTTAACATCAACTTCTCTCAGACTTCCGATCTCAAGGTTTCCCCTCACAACACATCTACTTACAAATGGCTTGTACTTCTGTGGCTGATCAAACCTCCTCACCAAGGACCATACCTAGAGAAAGCAAATCTATGCACAATAAATAAACAATTTCACACAGACATGGAAGGTTCCAGCAGAGCATAAACATTCAGGGCAATCTCAATCGAAAAAGTTTCTGCATTAAACAAAACTGAAAAAGATATTGTCAGGAAGCACATGAAAGATACGACATCAACAGCACCTTTAACCCAAGTTAATTGGGGTCGATGGTAGATGAACTCAATGATAGATACGAAAAAGTTGGAAAAAAAAAAAAGATAAATAAGACAAAAGAAAAGGAAAAAAAGATAAAAGAAAAGAAGGGTGAAAGAAGGAGGGGGAAAATGAAGAGGAGATGAACTAAAAAGGGACCAATCTGGAACATAGAGATAATAACGGGTCTAATCCTCCACCAAGCTTATAGTTTTTCTCCATTCCGTCCTAAGACACATATTCCGCCAATCTATATACCACTCCATTAAGTCTTGTTTAATTACCTTTTCCCATGTAAGTTTTGGTCTATCTCTACCTCTCTTTGTGACGAGCTCATAACAAACTCTTATTCTTACGGGAGCCTCCAGGGGCCGTCTCATTACCTCTACCTTTCGTCGAATATTTTTATTTCTTATCTTATCCATTTTCGTATAACCACAATCCACCTTAACATCTTCATTTCTGTAACCCCTATTTTATGTTCATGTTGTCTATGTGTTGGCCAACACTCAGCTCTATATAACATGGCAGGTCTTACAGCTGTTATATAGAATTTTCCTTTTAACCTAAGGAGAATTTTGCGGTCACACAAAAACCCAGATGCACTCCGCCATTTCATCCACTCTGCTGTAATTCTATGATTTACATCTTCATCAATCTCTCCACCTTTTTGCAAAATTGATCCCAAGTATATAAAAGCATATTTCTTGGGTACCTCTTGACCAAGTAGATGCACAGGATCTTGATCACCATCTCTTCCCAACGAAAACTCACACTTTATATACTCAGTATTGCTTTGACTTATCGTGAATCCTTTAGACTCTAAAGTGTTTCTCCACAATTAAGTTCATGAAAGATAATGGGATAAAATTAAGTTCACTTTGAATTTGGTCATTTTTGTAGCTAACCTTCCCTTAGAAAGGTAATCATTCAACTATTACTATTGTAATACACTTCTGCGGCAACTAAACTAACTGCGTGTCTGGTTATGCGTTATATATCAATAAAAGCGCGTCCTGATTGTTGGCTACCAACAGTAGCTTTTATGTTTATTCGTAAATATGAAACAAGTTTGAGATAATTCAACACAGATCCAAACACATTATATATAAGCTGATTTAACCCTCAATTCACTAAAATGTATAGAATGTAAAGAACCTTGCAATTGCAAGTCCGATTTAATGAACTATAACTACTCCCTGCCAGGATGACAAAATGAGATCTGGAATAAACATTCCACTAAAATCACAGTTGACACTTCCTTTTTTTATCATTACTTGACAACAAATATGCATACGTTTGGGAAATATTCATTTTTTTGGGGGGGAGAACAATCATTTCACCCCTCAAAAGCTTCCTAGCTGGGAGGAAAAATGATTATTGTTTCCAAAAATAAACTAAACCAAACAAGCACTAGATCACCTCCCACTTATGCTCCTAACACAAAACCTAAAAACGGGATCAGATGAAACGGTATATCGGGAAGCAAGTCAACACCAAAAACCAAAAAAAAAACAAACAAATATCGATATCTCATAAAACAGCAAAAACCTCCCAAATCAAACTCAAAACAGAACCACCAAAATACAGATACTCACACATGCCAACAAACCGTTACGAATATATAATCATCAAACCCGACCACAACGATGCATGCAAAAACCGAAAAAACACGTCACGGCAAAACACAAACATTCAACAAAAAAAAAAGTTAAATAAAAAAAAAAGACCTGAGGAACCGGTGCTCTGATATGTTTAACGAGAGCAGAGCCACACTGATTCTCACCAGGCTCGTGCCTGTGGTGTCTTCTTATGTACTCCATCTCCACGTTGCTCAATCCTCCTCCTCCGTCGTTCCCAATCCCATTCATTTTTTGGTTTCTCTCTCTTCGACGACGCACGCGAAAAGCCAAATCTCAAAACGCACCGTTTTCAGTGTCCGACGTCACCATGAAACTGCTACAACGCCAAATCGATCGGCGGCGAACTCCGATCGCTGTCTGGCGAGGAAAACGCGTGGGGAAATGCTACGAAGAAGAAGAAGAAGAAGAAGAGTCACCGCCACGGATCATGGAAGGGGAACTTCTGCTACCGAAGCTCTTAATATTGCTATTATTATATTATCCCGAATAATAATAACTGACGTATTGATTGCTAAAATTTAATTTAAATAATAACATTTTTTGTTCATTTTAAATTGTTATGAATCATTTTTTGCGGTTGTTTGTCTGTATGTATTTTTGTGACTTTTGAGTTAGCTTTCTATCTAACTTTCTATTTATAAATAGATTTTCCTTCTAGAATAAATGTATTTAATTATCATTTTTTAAAATTCTCTTATTTTCTATTTTCTTCCTTTATTATTTTGCTTTGAATCATTATTTTTTTTATAATTTAATTTTAACTTTAACATATTAATTAGTTATACTCAATTATTTAATTGATTTATTGTTATTCATTTATAAAATCATCGCTACCCTAATAATAAATATCATATATCACAGTAGAGACTTGGAATAAATAAATAAATAATACTATGTTGGACGTAAAAATATTCGTTTACATTTTTAAGGATTTATTCTGGATAATTTTTTATGAAGTCGCGATAATCCATCGTACTTACATATTTGGTGTAATTTTTTATTTTTTATTTAATAGTATTATGGAATTTAAATATTAAATTAATTTTAAAATTATTAATATGTCAAAAATGTAAAAGTTCTTACATATAAAAAATATGTAAAAGTTCTTCACATTTTTTAGTTATTATCTACTAGTAAAATTATTAATATTTGTAATTATTATTTTGAAAGTCATATATAAAATAATTTTTAATTAATTGGCTGTAATTTTTACCATTATTTTGGTGAAAGTAATTTTTTTCAAAGAGTAAAATTATTAATTTTTGTAATTATTTGTTTTGAAATTGAAAGTAATTTTTTTACTAGTAATGTATTAAAATTAAACTATCAGTTTTATTGTTTAAGATTACTAATACTCAAAGATTATCGTAGACAACAAAGATTTTTCCTGAGTTTTGATTGTACTTATACGTCAAATACTTAATTTCAAGACCTGTAATTAAGGTAGACAAACTATTAGTTTTATTGTTTAAGATTACTAATACTCAAAGATTATAAAACTTATATATCTTTTGTTAAAAATAGTTTGTCTCTTTCTTTGTTTAAAAATGGCCCCCAGATAGTGCTATTATTACAAAATAACAATCTGTTTGTCCATTTGCGTTAGTGTCGTTTTCTTGATAGAAACGCTCTTCCCTCCATCATCTATTTGGCTCGTATTTTGATATATATTTTGTTAATCAAATCTTACCAGAGTTACTGAGATCTACATTAATTAAAAATAGTAAGATGTATGTGCATTCTTATTGATCACTCTTATTTTTACATATGATCAAAATACACGTTTGATAAAATTAGTTATTTAAGTTCTTTGAAAATGTAGAAAAAATGAGAATATTTAAACAAAGAAAATAATTTGACCAAATCAACTAATTGGGTTATTTAAATCATTGTATGCTGCAAAATATTAGAAAATTAAAATCATTGGCTTGAGCAAATGAAAATGTATTTCACTAAGAATGCATTTGATATGAGAGAAGTTTTTCTATGTTCCTAGAATTTTGGAAATTACAATTCATAAGAATGAATAAATTTTATTTGATTGATTATAAATATTTTTTAGAATATTGAAATAATATTTTTGGGGGATAAAAAATTTAACTAATATTTTTATCAATTAATTTAATTATTTGTTATATTAAATAATCTAATAAGACTAACATGATATTTTTATTATAATAAAAGAAAATTTTAACTCAAAAACTTCTTTTATGAGAAAAGCTTTGTGGAAAACTAAAATTATTCTTGGGAAACCTTCTTTTCCATAAATGTTATTTTTAAAATATATACTAAATATGAGAAATCAAGATTCCCAATTTAAAGTTCCTAGAAAATTAAGAATTTATCTTCTGCTAAACACTCACCTATTTTAAAATATAAATAAATTACTTCATGGAAACCAATGACGACACAATTTATTTCAAATATGTATACATATGAAATGAGTAGCTTGAAAATGCATATATCAAAAGTGAATAAAATGTATATGTAATTCTCTACAAATTAATAAAAGGATTAAACAACTCTCAATCCTATAAGATTAAGATTGCAATCATGTATAAAGTCAAGGAGAAAAATTCTAAGAAATGTAATTCTTCTTACACTTGTTTTAAAGGTATACATATTTTTTAGAACAATCAACAATAATTATCTTAATTATTTTAGGAGTCTTAAAAAGTCTCTTAGTATCACCTACAACAAACCCAAATCACAATTAATTCTTGAATTTGATCTTATTAACTAGATTTTGTTTTTTTTCATAACCCAAAACATATCAATCTGTAACGATCCGCCTCGTTGCTATGATATCATAACTTTAAACGTGTAACTTTCAATTTTTAATAGAAATCCATTAATTTGATTATAAAAATTAGGGTAAATTTTTCGCCATAATAAATTCATAAAAAATGCACACATATGTAAATAAATACATATATATAAATATATATATATATATATATATATATATAAAAGCTTGAAATTACATGTCTGATCAAAGAAAAATAAGGAACCAACTAAGAAAGAGTTGATGATAAAACACAACTCTTCTCCAAAATGAATTCCAACGTTATCATGTCGGATTGGTGGCTCCAACAAAAAGAATCTCTCTCCAAGATCACCTACTGCTACTTATCTGCTCCCATGAATGAAGGTTTGTGATCATCATAAGCATGGTTATCAAACTCGAGATTTGAATCGCAAAATCGCACGAGTTTACGATTTCAGCTACCCTCGGCGCTTTAAATCGATGGCAGAATCAAATCGCACGATTCTGGGCAGAATCGCGATTGAGAAGCGAGTTTTCGAGTCTGTTATTGTTTAAAATGGCGCCATTTTGGACGAGGCAAATAGGGTTTGAAAAACAAAATCATTTGTGCTCCGTTCTCTTCGCGTGAGCTGTGTTCGTGCTCTGTTCTCTCAGTTCTCTGTGTTCTCTGCGCGTGAGTTGCGTTCGTTCTCCTTGCTCCGTTCGCCATTGTCGTCGTCGTCACTCCCCGTGGGTCTGTGGCTGAGGTGGCTTCGTCATTGTCGCTCTCTTGGTAAGTTCGTGAGTCATGTTCTTCTTGTCCCCCTGGCTCCCCATGTTCTTCTTATCCCCCTGACTTTGTGTTCTTCTTCATGACACTGTGACAAAAGCTTACATGTTGAGGTTTTATTGTTATTGGTTATTTGATTGGTTGTATCATTTGTATGGGTAATAGGAAAATCCAAAAATGTTTAGTTGGGTACTAAATCTTCTTTTGGTTAGTAATATATAACTTGTTTTTAACATGCTAGCATTAACCGAGATAGTGAGTTCAATTCATTAGGATTGGTGTTGCTGTATAGATAAGCAATTGTGCACTATTACAATGACATTTTTCCTGCACGAGAACAAACTGAATCTAACTTCTCTGCATTGATTAGAAGTAATGGTCATGGTTTGTTAATTTCTCATATTAAAAATTTTAATAGAAGTAATGGTCATGGTCTGTGAAATAGTAAAATTCACTATTACTCTATCATAGTTTTCATTTTACACTACATGATGATTCTTGGAAGCAGCAGAAGGTTGATGTTTGGTCTATATAGTCTTCATAGTGTATTTGGTCTTATCAAAGTTATGCATTGATGAAACTGAGAATGAAATTTCACTTTTGTTGATAAAATAGCATTTGACTATTTGTACACACACTATTATTTACGTCTTGCAGGTGAGTTGTCTTTGTTTATTCTTGCAATTGTTTATTCTTGTGGTTATTAACTTCATGGGTAGTTAAGAAATGGTATAAATTGCAGTCACTATAATGTTGTTGACTAAATAAGGGTTAGTCTTGATAGTTGATAAAAAATATTGTTAGTATATGTTTGGTAAAGTGCCCTCTACTTGGAGTATTTGTGAATTGTTAGTTAAAGTGAGTTAGTGACCAATAAATAGGAAATGCCCTCTACTTCTTGCAGGTGAGTTGTCTTTGTTACAGGTGAGTTATGTTGTGTTGTGTTTGGACTGTTTGCTATAATGAATGGAAGTGGAACCGATTCCACTGGTGGAGATGCGAGTGGCTCTTCTTCAGTTGCTAGAAAAAAAACAAAAATTCCCCTAGGAATAGGACTAACATTGGGTGGAAACATGGGATTGATGTTGATGGCAGTGGTAAGAGAGTGAAATGCAAGTATTGTTCAAAGACTATGAGTGGTGGAGTTTTCCATTTCAAGTGTCATCTTGGCGGGACTAGAGAAGATTTTGAGCCTTGTGCAACGGTGCCAGATGAGATTAAAATGTTGATGATGAAATTGTTGCTGAATCTAAAGCAACAAAAGAAACGAAAAAGGAGATTGATTAGTATTGATGAAGATGAAGAAAGTGCTGGCGGGGTCGAGGCAACCAACTTTCAGGGACCAAGGGGTTTTGGTTCAAAAGGAAAAGAAGGGAGTTCAAGTAGTGGGAGTGTCAGTGTTCAAGCAACCTTGAATCAAATGATGAAAAAAAAAGATAAACCTTTAGTTGATGCTCAAGTTGCTGAACTTTTTTAAACAAGTGTCATTCCATTCAATGCTATAAAAAATCCCGCATTTTTAAAGATGTGTGAGATGATAAGGAAATATGGACCTGGCTATAAACCTCCTTCTTACCATGATGTTAAAGCTCTTGAAACAAGCAATACAAAAAACTAATGCAGTATGCAAGAGTTTAGGGATGAGTGGAAGAGAACTGGTTGCTCAATAATGTCTGATAGGTGGACAGATAAAAAAAGGCGTTCAATTTGTAACTTTATGGTGAACAGTCAAAAGGGACAGTATTCCTGTATTCATTAGATACTTCTGACATTTCAAAAACAACTGACAAAGTTTTTAAGATGTTAGATGATGTTGTTATATTTGTTGGAGAAGAGAATGTTGTTCAGGTGATTACTAATAAATGCTACAAATTTCAAAGCAGCAGGAGAATTGTTGATGCACACTCACCCAAATTTGTATTGGACTCCATGTGTTGCCCATTGCATTGATTTGATGCTTGAGGACTTGGAGAAACATTTAAAGGTTCATGAAGTCACTATAAAGAAGGGATGAAAGATAATGATAATCGATGTCGTATCGCTTCAATATGGTTCCAACTTGAATTCACTAGAAAATAACAGGGGATTTTTATCGAACAGTTTGCATGCGATAAACGAAAATTGCAGAAAAACGTAGCAAAATAGAAAGTAATAAAATTGATAATAGGTATTCTAAAACAAATTAAAAAGCATCAATCCAATTCACCAAACCAAGCAATACGAATTATCATAGTTCTCAGATAATGATCTTGCTATGAAAGTTCATTCAAATTCATTAGAAGCAGTTCAATCGAATTAACCCCTAAATTAA
The DNA here is from genome assembly GCA_013407115.1 of Glycine latifolia. Lineage (NCBI taxonomy): Eukaryota > Viridiplantae > Streptophyta > Magnoliopsida > Fabales > Fabaceae > Glycine > Glycine latifolia. Next base: position 49,612 of record QARZ01040843.1, on the reverse strand, counting down.
TTGAAACCACAAACCTAATTGAAATATCATCCAAATAATCTGTGATTAAAATTGTAAATTAAGAAATGAATCTATAACCTAATCCATTTTCAATCTTAAACACATTCATAATCATGAAAATTGAATAGAGGATTGAAGAAGAAAGTGAACATTCACACAGAATTTGAAATATCAAACCAGAACTCAAATTCTCCTTGCTTGGGCTAGATTCTTGGATTGATTGATTGTTTAGCCTTCCATGATCATCATCAATGAAAGCCCCACAAAATTAGTGCAAGAAAATGGAAGAACAGAAATGAAAATGAAGAACAATTGAGAGAAAATAAGAGAAAGAGTTTTAATTCTAAAAACTTCTAAAAGTCACTACAAAGTATGTATGTGCTAAAATGAAGTGCGTAAATCCAATTAACTAAAATCACTAAAATATAGTGACCGAGTCAATAGGAAAGGATGAACCATAATTAAGCCCAACTAATCTAACTAATTATAAATTACACCAATTTCGCAGCCCAAAATTCAAGTGCAATGGTTCTGACTTCCAAGCCTAAAATAACCCTCCAAATGACAGAATTGGCCTTAGCTTATCTCTGACAAAATTGTAGATATTTTCCTTATCTTTCAAGGGACTACTCATATGCACCATTTGGAGTTCTATAGAGCTCTCTAGTCTTGCACAAAAGAGATATGTCAAGTAAGCAAAAAAAATCCAAAAATAAGCAACAATTATCAATTAAGCCCACTTGTTTGCCTAAGGCAAAAACTGAATTAGAATGGAAAATAAAAGTCCAAGAGAAGTCAAATAAGATAAGAATAATAGAAAATCTTAAACAAAAAATACTCAATCAAAATACCCCAGACTTAAACTTTTGCACTCCTAAGCAAAACTAAAAGAAAGACTAAGAGAAGAATTCAAACTAAAGTAAACCAAAAACTAAAAGAAAGGTAATAACAAGACACACACATTTGTTAGTAGATCATAACAATGCTCAAAAGTGAGAAAGATGAAAAATGGAATAATGATATTAAGGTTTCAAACAATCCATGAACACATGATCACAAAGTGCAAAGTGAAAAAGTAGTCAAGTTAAAATTAAGAATGAACCAAGGTGATAGAAATCTCTCAAAGAGCAATACTCAACCTCTTCTAATGTGTATGAGTTTATGTTTACACTCAAACACCACATGTAACTAGCACATCCAAATTTTGACAAGACTCTAATTCATTCAACTTGAAATACACATGAATCAAAAGATTAAAAGGACTTTATTGGCTTGTAATGTATGACTTAGGTAAATGGTGGATAATAAAAGGATATTTAGGCTAAAACTAAGAGAAAAAAGGGGCAATGAAGAGTAAGCCAACAAGTAAAAAAAGGGGTAGAAACAAATAATTTATAAGGATGAAAATGACTCATAACAACTTTTATTGCATTTTTTTTCTTTTTCCTTGTTTATGCATTTTTTTCTTTGAACTTTTGCTTTGTAAACACTTTCTTTTCTTTCCTTTTCTTTTCAAATAAAAAATAAAATAAAAATACCCCACACTTGTTTGAAACCCACTCCCAAAAACCATTCCAAGGCCCCCTTTTCTCCCTAAAGTTAGGATAACATGGTTTTTCATTTTTCAGTTTGCAATGAGCTACACAAGAAAGAAAAGGTTAAAGGCTCAAAAAGGGTAGCAATGAATATCAATGCAAGGATAGTTTATTTGGCTAGTGGACAAAAGAAAGAATGCATAAATAATCTAAATCAAAGCATGTGCAACAAGGAATGTCAAAAGAGCCAAGACAAAACACAGAGTAATCTAGCACAAGGGTGAAATCACATATGAAAGAACATGAATGAAATAATGTGATTCATCCACAAAGGCCCCAAAACTCACAAGGCATAATTCTATCACACATGATCCATCTTAAATTCTATTTCTCAAGCCTACTTATCACTTCAATAATTGCAACAATGATTCACATCAAGCATGAAACCTTTCAATCCAACAAAAATTAGTACATTTCTACAATTTATACAAGTTAGAAATCCTATGTAAAACATGAAAAAGTGCCTAAATTCTAATTTTTATTTTTTGAATGTAAAAACAGAATAACAACCAGACAGAACAAAACAAAACAAATACAGCAAAACAATAAAAGAAACAGAAAATAGAAAATAGATAGATAAAATAGAAAACAGTCAAAAACAACACACAGACTCAAGCTAAAACAGAAAATAGAACACAAATAGATAAAACAGAGAGAGGACTTAAAAATTAAAACAGATATAATGTAAAAACAGAAACAAAAACAAAAAAAAACAAACAAAAGTAATAAACAGCAAACAAAAATAGATAAACAGAAACATAAACAGAAAATAGATTTTGTAATCCTTCACCTCACACTTGAAATGCACATTGTCCTCAATGTAAGCATGCAATGAGATGCAAACAAAGAGACAACAAACAAAAGAAGGGAAAAGGAAACTCCCAAAATGTCATATTCAAGGCACATCATTACATAAAATTGGCAAGACCAACGAGATGTCCGCCACAAGCTTCCACTAGCAGACTCTCATGAAATAGCTTGAGTTGGTGACCATTCACTTTGAAGACCTTGCCGGTAACTTCATTTTTAATCTCAACTGCACCATGCGGTAAAACATTAGTAATAACAAAATGTCCATCCCATCTAGATTGAAGTTTACCAAAAATAAGCTTGAGGCGATAATTAAACAATAGCACTTTTTGGCCAATATGGAACTCCTTCCTAAGAATCCTAGAGTCATGAAATCTTTTCACTTTCTCCTTGTAAATCTTGGAGTTCTCATAGGCTTCTAAGTAGATCTCTTCAAGTTCTTGCAATTGAAGCTTCCTTTACATACCCGCTTCACCAAATGTCATGTTACAACTCTTCACCGCCTAATAAGGACGGTGCTCAATCTCCACCGGAAGGTGGCATGACTTACCAAAAACCACCCTGTAAGGAGACACCCCCAAAGGTGTTCGGTAAGAGGTCCTGTGAGCCCATAAAACATCTTCAAGTAGCTTGTTCCAATCCCTCCTGTTGGGTTGCACTACCTTCTGTAACACTTGCTTTATCACTCTATTAACAACCTCTGCTTACCCATTAGTTTGGGGATGATAAGTTGTAGCAACTCTATGCACAACCCCATACTTCTGAAGCAAGGATGTCAATGACCTGTTATAGAAATGGCTCCCCTGTGAAAATACAATGAATACCTAATCCAATAAACCAAGACGGGGGGTGAATTGGTTTTTGTCCCCTTTTTGAATTTTCTTACAAAACAATGTTCAGCGGAAGAAATATTTGGATCGTATCTTAGATCAAAACAACTTAGAAAACAATCTTCTTCACCAATCAATTAACTCTTGTGCTAAATCAAAGTTTGAATGATACACAAATTGAATATCTCAAGAATTCAATGAAACATAAACCAAAACTTAAATGCACACAAGTTTATACTAGTTCACCTCTTAACCCCGGAGGCTGCATCCAGTTTATCTTCTAACCTAAACAAGGTTAGAGTTCCACTATAACAAATCTTAGTTCTTTACAAGCAATCAACAAGGTCTCTTTCACCTACCCTAGGCAAAATTCAAAATCTAATCCCTAGATTTCTCAAAAGACCTAGAACCAGATATCCCCTCTCTGTTCTACCCCTAGAAAACCCTTTCTAGTAAAGCTTTAAAGAACCCCAAATGTTATAAGGAAAATCAACAAAAAAATTACAACAATTACAACCAAAACTACAAAACACCAAAGCTTAAGGTACAAGAAAGATATCACCTCATTTTCCTTTGCAGCTAAAAGGACATGAATGAATTATACAACCTGAGATGATGTATGAAATGCTTTCTTGAATCTTCTTGAATCACCTCTTTACATGAATGATCACATACAATGAGTTCTTTGACTAAGCATCCATGTTGAATCTAACTAAATTGAACAACACTCTAAAAATGAACTTTTAAACCCTATTGAACTTTTAGAGAATGTAAACATAATGATAGGAACGAAAGCTCTCTTTCTTATCTCTTCTATTTCAGTGACACAACTTTCCTATTTATAAAAAAACTGATTTAACAGACTGTAATCGATTATTTCGTTATGGTAATCGATTATTTTATCATCAGTAATTGATTATTCCGTATACATAATCGATTAAATTGTTCATGTTAGTTTTGGAAATCTTGAATGAACATAATAATCGATTATTTTACCATTTAATCGATTACGCCATAATGACATGCTATCTTCACAAGCAGAGGTAATCGATTATAACACCTATTTAATCGATTACGCCAGATCATGTCAAAAACACTACAAAGCATATTTAATCGATTACAATTATTTTGTAATCGATTAAACCAGTTCATCATGTTGTGCTAAATTATGCAGATGCCTTATGTAATCGATTATTTCCACAGATAATCGATTACACCAGTGTTCATATATCTGTGTCAAGACTATTTAATCGATTACAAGAAAATCGTAATCAATTTAACTATTCTTATACCATTTTCCAGAAATCCAAACAAGCTGGTAATCGATTATTTTACTCACGTAATCGATTAAAACAGTGTAAATCCATTTTATGCTTGTTTAGATGCACTAATGTAGTTCTATTCATTTGCACATTCTAATATGGTTATCAATCTATGTATGAATGTATGTATGCATGATTTCCTTAATAGCTGCAGAGGATTATAAGGATTTATCTTAATGAACCAAGCTTTAATCAAAATTACAAATGCCATCTAATTTGAGTGGGCATGTAAAAACATCAAAACCAAATCACTTTCATCAACCTTGATTCCTTGTCTTCAGCTACTTGGATCTAACACCCTAGTCACTGATAATGGCTATAGGCACACCAAACCTGCAAAAAATGTTGGATCTCACAAAATCCACAACAACTTTAGAATCATTAGTTCTAGTGGCCTTAGCTTCAACCCATCTAGAAGCATAATCAACAACAAGCATAATATATAAAAAAAACCATGAGAAATAGGAAATAAACCCATAAAATCAATACCCCACACATAAAAAATCTCACAAAAAATAATGGGCTGCTAAGGCATCTCATGTCTACATGTAATAGTTCCTCCTGCTCTTTGACACTGCTCACAAGTGGTGTTAAAGTGATGAACATCTCTAAACATAGTGGGCCAATAGAACCCATAGTCCAATACCCTCCTAGCGGTCCGCTGAGGACCAAAATGACCACCAGTAGGTGTGCTATGACAAAATTGAAGAATAGACTGAATCTCATGATCTGACACACACCTGTGGATCACTTGATCTACCAAACCTCCACAAGTAAGGATCATCCCACACATAAAATGTAGCATCATTCTTAAGTTTATCTATTTGAGACCTAGATGCATGAGGTGGAACAACAGATGCAACTATGAAATTCACAATGTCAGCAAACCAAGGGGTGATATGTAATGAATGCAAGTGCATCAAATGCTCATCAGGGAAATTATCCCTAATAGGAAAGGATTCAACATATCCCTCAATCTTGCTCGAATGATCAACAACCAAGTTTTCTGCACCACTCCTGTCCTTAATCTTAATATCAAACTCTTGAAGGAAAAATATCCACCTGAACAATCTAGGTGTAACATCAGGCTTCTTCAATAGGTACTTCAAAAAGCTGGATGGTTAGTAAAGACAGTGATATGGGAGCAAAGCAAATAAGATAAGAATTTATCTAAAGCAAAAACAATATAAAAGCTCCTTCTCCGTGATGGTTGCCATTTGCTTCATCAAGTCCTCCAAAGAATGTCCAGAACTGGTCAACATAGGTTGTGCAGGTGTAGGTGCAGGTGCAGGCTGCTGGAACTGTGGCTGTTGTCTGAACGAAGGAGCTTGGTATGTGCTGATGGAGGGTTGAAATTGCTGTTGTTGAGGTCTGAATGGCTGCTGTTGTTGTGTCTGCTGTTAAGGTTGTGGACCAGGACCATACCTCAAATTCGGATGATCTCTCCAACAAGGATTATAAGTGTTGGAGTAAGGATTATACTGTTGTTGAGGTCTGAATGGTTGTCCAGGTTGTAAGGCAGAAACTTCAGTAGCTTGTTCATTTTCTTGTAGAGTGAGACATGCATCTGTTGGATGATCAGGTGCACAACAGATACCACACAACCTTGGTTGATTGACTGCCATCACATTTTGCTATTGACCAATAACAAGTTGTCTCACAAGGGATGTCAACTCTGTCATTTTGTTCTCCAACCTCTGGTTATCAGAAACCATAGAAACAAAAACTTCATTTGCAGTAGCCTTGGATGTTGTAGCACCTCTAGTACCAAATTACTGATAGTTGGCTGCCATGTTAGAAATCAATTGTCTTGCAGCAACAGGAGTCTTGTCCATCAAAGTGCCTCCACTGGCTGCATCTATCATACTTCTATCCATCAACATCAAGCCTTCATAAAAATACTAGATGAATAGTTGCTCACTGATTTGATGGTGATGACAGGTAGCACACAGCTTGTTGAATCTCTCCTAGTATTCATACAATGTCTCTCCAGGTAGCTGCCTTATACCACAAATTTCTTTCCAAATGGAAGCTGTTCTGGATGCAGAGAAGAATTCCTCCAAGAATCTTCTCTTCATATATGTCCTGGTGTTAATAGGATCTAGTTGAAGGTACAACCAGTCCTTGGCTACACCATCCAAAGAGAATGAAAATGCCTTCATCTTGACATAATCCTCATGAATGTCATGTGGTCACATGGTGGAACACACTACATGAAACTCCTTAAGATGCTTGTGTAGATCTTCACCTGCAAGACCATGAAACTTTGGAAGCAAATGGATTAGTCCAAATTTTATCTCATAACTAACCTCAGTATCAGGATATTGAATACACCAAGGTTGGTAAACAACAT
>QARZ01040843.1:24960-42602 GCA_013407115.1 Glycine latifolia | reverse complement strand
TTTCATCTTGACATAATCCTCATGAATGTCATGTGGTCACATGGTGGAACACACTACATGAAACTCCTTAAGATGCTTGTGTAGATCTTCACCTGCAAGACCATGAAACTTTGGAAGCAAATGGATTAGTCCAAATTTTATCTCATAACTAACCTCAGTATCAGGATATTGAATACACCAAGGTTGGTAAACAACATCAGGTGTAGCCATTTCCTCAAGAGTTAGGTTGTTATCAGTCATTGTATCAACAATAATTTCAGAATGAAGATGTTCAGAAGGATTAGAAATAGACTCAGAAACAGAAGACACTATACTACTATCTAGAACTACACTATAAAATTCATCTAGACTAATATTATTTCTGCTTAATCTTTGAAATGTCCTATCTATCTCAGGATGATATGAATGCAAATCACTTGGTGTGGACCTAGTCATGCACAATTTAACTCATAAAGGAACAAAACACAGAAATCACAGAAATGTTAAACAACTACTCTACCAGGACACTATTTACAAGATTTGCTGAAATGAAACAGAAAATGAAAAACTGCCCCAAACAATTTTAGAAAATTTAAAAACACCACAGTAAATATCTATAAACCATGCTTGATTTTTGTAATTTTTTTGGTGATTTTTAACAATCATGAAAAACACAATAAATTCAAAAGTGGCCTAGATCATCGAATTTGGCAATTTGGACCCCCTGACCGTGTTCATCCTTCATAGGTCACCTTGATGTATTAATTTTCTCCACATTCTGGGAAAATTTTAGTCCATTCTGAAATAGTTTACTATGAAATGACCAGAATGCCCCTGCACTAATTGTTAAAGTTGTGCTAAAACTCCTACTTAGAGGTCAAATTTGCCAATTTTAACCCACACCTTACTTTTGCTTAGAATGGGGGATAAACTTTGGAAACCAAGTTCACAGCAAACTCCACAGGACCAAAAATTTCTGGATAGCAAATTGCACAGCAAACACAACTACACTACACCAAATCTCTCCCTATTATGTTTTTTCCTCTGTTTTTCAATATTTTTTTGCCATTTTGCACCAGCACCTCACACACACTTCTAACAACCAACAGAAACAAGGAAAATATGTAACAAAGTGCAATTGTGTAGTAGAATGTAAATATGCAATGAATGTAAATATTTTTTTCTTTTATATTTTACTAATGCTATTATCTAATTATGAGTGAATTAAAGTTAGCACACAATGAACCGTGTCCCCGGCAACGATGCCAGTTTTGAAAACCGATGTTGTATCCCTTCAAAACAATTAAACTACGGTAATTCTGTAGCACAAGATTAACCTAGGTCGACTCAGAGACACAATCAATATGGTTCCAACTTGAATTCACTAGTAAATAACAGAGGGATTTTTATCGAACAGTTTGCATGCGATAAACGAAAATTGCAGAAAAATGTCCAATCTAAGTCTGCAGCAAGGTTCTGGTAACATTCCAGCACAACCAGTTATTAATCCAAAGAATGTGAGTGCTATTACCTTAAGGAGTGGCACAGACCTTCCAAATGTTGGTGCTAAAATTGATGCTGGTGAAAAACTTGATGATGGTGCCAAAACAAACACATATTCCTCTACCTTTTCCTTCTAAATCCATTTCTGCAAAGAAAGTGGAGTTTGATTCTGATCTGCTTGAGACTTTCAGGAGGGTGGAAGTCAACATTCCCCTCTTGGATGCCATCAAACAGGTTCCAAAATATGTAAAGTTCTTGAAAGGTTTGTGCGCCCACAAAAGGAAGCTGAAGGGAAATGAATAAGTAAAGATGGGCAGAAAGGTATCTGCACTTATATAGGGCAAAACTGTTGATGTCATTCCATTATCCACCTTGCCACAAAAGTGCAAGGATCCTGACACTTTCACTATCCCTTGCACGATTGGAGATTGTACTTTTGCAGATGCCATGTGTGACCTTGGAGCCTCCATTAATGTCATGCCCACATCAATTTACAGATCATTACATCTTGGTGATTTGAAACCCACTGGTGTTGTCATTCACTTAGCCAACAGGAGTGCTGCGCTTCCACTTGGACTTATTGAAGATGTGCTGGTGCGAGTTAATAATTTGATTTTTCCTGCAGATTTTTACATATTGTAAATGAAGAATGAGTCTTCCAGCCATGGTTCTACATTGATCCTTAGGATACCATTCTTGATGACAACAAGACCAAAATTGATGTGTATGCAGAAACTCTTTCCATGGAGTTTGGTGATGACGTTGTCTAGTTTAACATTTTTGAGGCCATGCGACATCCTGTAGATGAACATTCTGTCCTTCTTCTTGATATCATTGATGTTGCAGTAGATAGTGTAGATATTTCTCATTTACTTTCTGATTTTTCTGATTTTGATCTTGGTTCTTGTAATTGTACCTATGATGATTCTGCTGTTGTCTGTAGTATTTGTGCAGAGATTTCCTCCGCACTCCACTCTGATTATGTTGCAGGTACAAATACAGGTTCTAATTCTACTTGTTGATTTTGAGGGGGAGATTGTTGATTTTAAGGGTAGCTGCAAGAAGATTGAAGCAAGGATTAGGCTTGATGTTTTAGCTTTTTACATGCCCAATCATTTGAAGGCATTTGTAATTTGTCTACGTGGTTCAAGTGTCTTGCCTTGTGATCTTTCATTTGCATTTGCGTTCTAATTATCATATCATGCATACATAGTTTTTGATTAAAATCTCAAAGCAATCGAATGATTTCATAAGAAGTTAAGTTCTCATGGCTAAGTCTTTGAAAAATGAAAACTTACTGTTTTAATCGATTGAATACATTCATACTATTTCTGGAAAAGCCTTGAAGAATGGTTTAATCGATTACCAACTTCTTGTAATCGATTACATAGTAACATATGAAAAAACATGCATCACTGGAATAATCGATTATTCTGTTATGTAATCGATTACACAGGGCGGGTTCATGTTTTTTGTGTTTGAGCTTTACTGGTTTAATCGATTACCAGTCTTATGTAATCGATTATTTCTTCATGCTTCAAATATACTAAGGCTGCTTTAATCGATTAAGTATCGGTTTAATTGATTATCTTATTCATGAAAACATTTCTAGGAAGCTCAAGAACATATTGATCGATTGTGTTATATTTTAATTAATTACATATGATTAAATAACCGATTACCTTGTCGTTTTAATAGATTATTGTCAGTTAAATCTGTTTTATAATAGCTTTACTTAAACTTGTCTTTATAAATAGACTTAGAGCGAATTGTTCAAAAAATGATTGAACATTGAGCATTTGTGTGAATCACGAAATACTGATTGAACAAGAGTGAAAGCCTTTTTCAAGAGCCAAAATACTGATTTGTTCTAAGTTTGAAAAATCTCTCATGAGATCAAGAGAGTAAAATCTTTGAGATGAGTTTTTGAAGAAAAGAAGAGATTTCAAGAGTTCTTATTCTGAGCTTTGAATTGCATTCAACCTGATTGATTGGTAACATCATTCATTCATTCATTTCATTTGAAGGATCACAGGTTGTATCTCTTGAATCTTTCTTTAGAATCTTTTTTTGGGTATTAAAAATACTGTTGGTATATCTTTGATTCTTTAAAGTGGTTTTCTAGAGTGGGGTTCTCAAGAGGTAAGAACAGAGTAGGGTTCTCTGCGTCTTGATCATTTGAAGTCTACAGGGTTTAGATTTCTGTTTCTTTGTCTATTGTGGATAAAGGTGATCATTGTAAACTGCTTGTAAAGATTCTTTGATATAGTAAAAACTCTAATCTAGTGTTGGTTGGGAGTAACTGGACACAGCCTCCAAGGTTGAGAGGTGAACCAGTATAAATTGTCTTGTCTCTTGTCTTGAATTTTGTATACTTCATTGCTTTTCTTTGTGAAATCAAAATATTATCATCAAAGAAACTATTTCTGTCTTTACATGCATATCAAGGATTGATTTGATTGAAGAAAGATTTATGGATTTTCAAAAGGTGAACAAGTGATACGATCCAAGATTTTAATTCCGCAATTTGTTTTAGAAAATTATTAATACTAGTTTGAACCAATTAACCCGCCCTCTTGGTTTATTTGCAGTATATTCATTGTGTTTTCACTACTATCTCCCTTCCCTCAGCCACCAACCTTTCCTTGCCTTCCACCATTCAGCCACCTTTCTTGGAACCTGAGTACCTTAAATATGCATATTTAGATGATGCTTAGCAGCTTCCAGTCATCATATCTTGCAGCCTGTCACTTGAGCATGAAGAGAAGTTGCTGCATGTTTTGAGAGGCCACAAAAATGCCATTAGATGGACACTTGCCGACCTTCCTGGAATAAATCCTTCCATCTGCATGCATCGAATATTCTTGGAGAATGATTCTAGGTTAGTGAGGCAGCCATAGAGGAGGTTGATCCCACTATTCTTGATGTGGTGAAGAAGGAAGTGATGAAGTTACTAGCTGCAGGGATCTTCTATCCCATTTCAGATAATACTTGGGTTTCACCTGTCCAAGTGGTCCCTAAGAAGTCGGGTATCACTGTTGTGAAAAATCAGGATAGTGAGTTGATTCTGACTAGAGTAGCCAACAGTTGGTGAGTTTGCATTGACTATAGGAGACTTATCCAGGCAACTCGTAAGGACTATTTCCCTCTCCCCTTCATTGACCAGGTTTTGGAGAGGTTGGCAGGTAAATCACATTATTGCTTTCTTGATGGTTTTTTTGGTTACATGCAGATTCATATTGCACCAGAGGACCAACACAAGACCACATTCACTTGTCCATTTGGCACATTTGCCTACACTAGGATGTCTTTTGTCCTATACAATGCACCTACTACCTTCCAAAGGTGCATGGTGAGTACCTTTTCTAATTTATCAGAGAGTTGCATAGAGGTGTTTATGGATGATTGCACTATTTATGGTTCCTCTTTTGATGCATGTTTGGACAGTCTCTCTAGGGTTCTTGATCGATGTATTAGGACTAACCTTGTTATTAACTTTGAGAAATGCAATTTTATGGTACATGAAGATATAGTCTTAGGGCATTTAGTCTCTAGTAGAGGTCTTGAGGTCCATAAAGCTAATATTGTGTTATTACTTCTTTACCTTACCCCGCTTCTGTGCGGGAAGTGCGTTCTTTTCTTGTACATGCAGGTTTGTATAGGAGATTCATCCAAGATTTCAATAAGATTGCACTGCCATTGTCCAAGCTTCTCCAAAAGGACGTAGACTTTATGATTGATCAACCTTGCAAAGAGGCATTTGAGGAATTAAGGAAGAAGCTTACAACCTCTTCCATCATGCAGCCACCAGATTGAGAACTTCCCTTTGAGCTCATGTGTGATGCCTCTAATTATGCACTTGGGGCTGTGTTGTCACAGAGATTTGATAAACGATCCCATGTCATTGCTTATGCTTCACGCACTTTAGATGCAATCCAAGTTAACTACACCACCACGGAGAAGGACCTTTTAGCTATATAGTTTTTGCTTTAGATAAATTATGATCTTATTTGCTTTGCTCCCATATCATTGTCTTTACTAACCATGTAGCTTTGAAGTACCTGTTGAAGAAACCTGATGCTAAACCTAGATTGATCAGGTGAATGCTTCTCCTTCAAAAGTTTGATATTGAGATTAAGGACAAGAGTGGTGCGAAAAACTTAGTTGCTGATCATTTTAACAGGATTGAGGGATCTGTTGAATCCTTTCCTATTAGGGATAATTTCCCTTATGAGCATTTGATGCACTTGCATTCATCATATATCACCCCTTGGTTTGCTGACATTGTGAATTTCATAGTTGCATTTGTTGTTCCACCTCATGCATCTAGGTCTCAAATAGATACACTTAAGAGTGATGCTATATTTTATGTGTGGGATGATCCTTACTTGTGGAGGTTTGGTAGTGATCAAGTGATCCGCAGGTGTGTGCCAGATCATGAGATTCAGTCTATTCTTTAGTTTTGTCATGGCATACCTACTGGTGGTCATTTTGGTCCTCAACGGACCACTAGGAGGGTATTGGACTGTGGGTTCTATTAGCCCACCATGTTTAGAGATGTTCATCACTTTACCACCACTTGTGAACAGTGTCAGAGAGCAGGAGGAACCATTACACGTAGACATGAGATGCCTCAGCAGCCCATTATTTTTTATGAGATTTTTTATGTGTGGGGTATTGATTTTATGGGTCCATTTCTTGTTTCTCATGGTTTTTTTATATATTATGCTTGTTGTTGATTATGTTTCTAGATGGGTTGAAGCTAAGGCCACTAGAACTAATGATTCTAAAGTTGTTGTGGATTTTGTGAGATCCAACATTTTTTGCAGATTTGGTGTGCCTAGAGCCATTATCAATGACTAGGGGAGCCATTTCTGTAACAGGTTATTGACATCCTTGCTTCAGAAGTATGGGGTTGTGCATAGAGTTGCTATAGCTTATCATCCTCAAACTAATGGGCAAGTAGAGGTTTTTAACAGAGAGATCAAGCAAGTGTTACAGAAGGTAGTGCAACCCCATAGGAAGGATTGGAGCAAGCTACTTGAAGATGCTTTATGGGTTCACAGGACCGCTTACCAAACACCTTTGGGGATGTCTCCCTATAGGGTGGTCTTTGGTAAGTCATGCCACCTTCCGGTGGAGATTGAGCACCGTGCTTATTGGGCGATGAAGAGTTGTAACATGACATTCCTTATTTTTGTTCTGTACTTTTCTTCATATTGTCTTTATCTTTATTTTCTCTTCGTCAAACACTTGGCGTGCTCCTTTTTCTTTTGTTATAACAAGAAGCCTTTTCAAGGACGATCATAAAAACAATGAACCCCGTATTGGTACATATTAAGAATTAAAGAGTATCACCATACAGACTAGTTTCCAACCTTTGTTAGTTGTGAAAATCATCAGCGAAAAGATCATTTCTATAAAAGAAAGTTAAAGTTTCAACCTTTAAGAGTTAGAAGGCACGTTAAGGACATCTAAGTTTGGAGAAGTTGTCCTCTAGCCTTCCTTGTGGTTTTTAAGGTAAGATATGTAACTTTCATAGTATCTTTTGAGTTTGGGTTTTGAGAGGAAAAATGACACATATGAGTTAGGGTTGGTTTTGAGTCACGTTTCTTTGGAAAAGTATGCTTAAAAGGTTGTTGTGATAAAGGTTTAACCTTGAAAGCTAACTTTTCTGGGTTTTGGTTATTTTGTTATGCTCAGATAGATATTTGTGGGGTTTACAAGTCAATGGTTAGTTGATTATGCTTGAGATCTGGAAAAGAGCTGGGTTCTTTTCATGAAACGGTTGAAAACCGTTCTTTATATCTTTCTTGCCTGGTGTAGGGCGTGATAAATGAGATATCGGTGATTGGGAGCACGAGGTTGAGAGAGCCGGTGCAGTGATCAGAGAAGGTAAGCTCTCTGTTCTTGGGGAGTTTGTATCCCTTGATTGTGTTCCACCATACTCCTTGGGAGTTATGGTTATTGTATGATGCAGTGCGTGTATTTAAATTGTGTGTTACTGCTTTTTGATTGAAACATACATGTTAATTATTTACACTGTGATGTTTGTATTGTGGTTGAGGAAGCCCTCTGGCCAGGGAAGCGAACCATATATGAGAGTGTAAGACTCATTCAGGATGAGCTTCTCGGAAATTCATATACGTCCGAGTGCATGAGATGTGCACGGTTGATATACATTTGTGCATGAGATGTGCACTGGTGAACATGTATATCAAGATATACATTTGTACATGAGATGTGCACTGGTGAACTTGTATATCTGTGTTGGAATGGCACGTGGGTGTGATTATATACATGTGATGTTTATAAAAGCGGGATGGCTATGTTTTTATTAAAAGGCCGAGTTGGCTATGTTATTGTAATGCCTATTTAAATGCTATGTACTATGGAACTGAACCAGGGGGATGTGAGTCTCCAAGAATCCTGAGTTTACTGAGATTTGTATTTCGCCCCGGTTGGGGATTATATTTACTGCAGATGATAGCCAAGGAGCGGGGGATGAGGTCCGGGGTAAAAGAGACCCAAGTAGGAGTTGTTCGGTGGATCTCAATTGATAGGCTAGGTAGGCCGAGGTCGAGTTGGCTACTAATTGAGGATCCAGGACAAGAGGACAAGGCCGAGTTCGAGGAAGTGGATTTTGGGAGGCGATCTTTTGCGAGTTTGTTGACTCAATTTTTGTTGTACTTTTGTAACTCGGTATGAGTTTGTACTATGATGTATCTTTTGAGAACAGAACTTGGGTACCGGGATGTATACAAATTCTATACATAATGTTTTAGTTGTATTGTGTGACGTAAGATGACGTCTTATTATTTATATGCTTCCATATTGACTTAAGTTTATTAAGTAATTGCTGCGCTTAAGACCATATTATAATGTTAATGAACCGGATGCATACAGGGTCGTTACATTTTATAGTATCAGAGCAGTTCGTCCTAGGGAAGCATTATGTATGGTAGTTTGTTGTGAGATCCTCTTTTTAAGGTCATAGGGTTCATATGAGTATTGCATGTGTGGTGAATAAGTGTGGGCCTGATCAACTCACTCTTGGTATGACATGTGCAGTATCATGGTGAGAACCAGAAACAGCACTAAGAGAGAGGATGAGGAGGTACAACCAGACCCTGTAGTTGTCACTTTGGCAGTTATGCAGCAAGAGATGGCTGCAAGCCGACAGGCAAATGAGACCTTGTTGAAGGCTAATGAGGACTTGATGGTAGAGTTGAGAACTCTGCGATGAGAGGATCGAGTACCCTCTTCACCACCTACCTTCGAGGGCGAAGGCAATCGTTACCAAGGTAGGGGTAGTCATCGTGATGATGGACCCAGTCATCAGAGAAGGGACGGGTTGTCCCAGGTTAGTGTGGAGGAGGATGTAGTAGTAAGAGGGAAAATGCTTGTTGCTTTTCGAAAGCATGACCCTCCAGCTTTCCATGAGGGATACAACCCCATTGTTGCTGCCAAGTTGTTGCAGACTTTAGAGAAGATTTTCTCTGTGATGGAGTGTTCGGACCATCAATGACTTCTTTATGCAACCTATCTATTGCAGGGAGATGCGCACGGGTGGTGGGTTACCACTTCACAGCTTTTGCGGGGCAGGGAAGGGTTATCACATGGCAGATGTTTGAGGCTCAGTTCCTGGACTGGTATTTTCCATGAGATGCTAGGGAGCAGAAACAGGCCAAGTTCGAGGGTCTGGTCCAAGGACGTATGTCTATTGATGAGTACTTAGCCAAGTTTAATGAATTGGCTAAGTATGGACATTTCAGGAGGGCGATGCCCGATGCCGAGGTGCTTGCTGCTAAGTTCCAGAGGAGACTTAGAGAAAATATAGAAGAGAAGATTGCCGGGATTGGATCCTGGGATATGGGTAGCCTGGTGAGGCAATGTCACCAGGTGGAAGATATGATAAGGAGGTGCAGCAGTAGTCATCCTACTCCATCTTTCAGACAGGAGGGAAGACAAACTAGTGGTTCAGGCCAAGCCGGGAAGGGCAAGGGCAAAGGATTGGGTGTGTCGTCCCCAGATGATCGGTTTAAGAAGGGGCCGAGTTATAGAGGAGCTAGACCAAGACCAAACCCACCTCCGAAGTGTGCTACATGTGGGAGGAACCATTGGGGAAATTGCTCCACTGGTCAGTTTAATTGTTTCCGATGTGGGCAGCGGGGTCACTTTGCTAGAGAGTGTCCTCAAAAAGATGACTGGGTTATAGCTGCTCCTGTTATTTCAGTAGCACCACCTTTAGGACGGATTTATACGATTGATGCCAAAGAGCCCGCCCGAGCTCCCGACTTGATCTGAGGTACGATTCTAATTGATAACTATTATGTGAGAGTGTTGTTTGATTCTGGAGCTACTCACTCCTTCATTGAGAATCATGTTGCCCTAAGTCTGAACTTACAGATATTCAGTTTGTTTCTTCTTATGAATGTTACCACTGCTTCTAAGGAGTAGTGTCGGGTTGATACTTACTGCCGGGATGTGCGGTTTAGTTTTGAGGGTCGGGAATACAATGTCGATCTGTATTGTCTTACGATGCCTAATCTTGAGATTATCTTGGGCATGGATTGGTTGGCCAAGTATGGCATCATGTTGGACTGTTGCAATAAGAAGATAGTTGTATCTCAGGATGGAAACGGACCGGGGTTATCTCTTATCACAACCTTGCAAGTCGGCAAGGAGATGAAGAGAGAAGCCCGGGGTTATCTCTTATTGAGTTCAGCAGAAGAAAATCGAGATGGGGTCTGACAGAGATCCCGGTTGTGAACGAGTTTATGGATGTATTTCCTGAGGAAATCACACAGCTTCCACCTGAGAGAGGAATTGATTTCTCCATTGATTTGATCCCAGGTGTAGGACCCATTTCTGTAGCTCCTTATCGTATGGCTCCGTTGGAGCTAAAGGAGTTGAAGGAACAGCTTGAGGACTTATTGTCCAATGAGTTTATTCGACCAAGTGTGTCGCCTTGGGGAGCGTCAATTATTTTTGTTAAAAAGAAGGATGAGAGTATGAGGTTATGTGTGGATTACAGGCAATTGAATAAGGTCACAATAAAGAACAAGTATCCTTTGCCTCGAATTGATGATTTGCTGGATCAGCTATAAGGAGCTTATGTATTTTCTAACATTGATCTGCGATCCGGGTATCATCAAATCCGGATTAAGCTTGAGGACATGCCTAAGACTGCATTCCGGTCTCGGTATGGTCATTATGAATATCAGGTGATTCCGTTTGGCCTCACGAATGCTCCAGCCGTGTTCATGGATTATATGAACCGGGTTTTTAGACCGTACTTAGATCAATTCGTGGTGGTATTTATTGATGACATACTGGTTTATTCTAAGAGTAAGAAAGAGCATGCCGAGTAGCTCCGGGTTGTTCTTCAGACTTTGAGGAATGACCAACTTTATGCCAAATTGTCGAAGTGTGAATTTTGGCTGACCGAGGTGAAGTTTCTTGGTCATGTAATCTCGGCAACCGCGATAGCAGTTGATCTCGGAAAGATAAAAGCCGTGATGGATTGGGAAAGGCCCAGGAATGTGTCTGAGATCCAAAGTTTCCTTGGATTGGTTGGGTACTACCACAGGTTAATTCAAGGGTTTTCACAGATGGTATTACCCTTAACCCGGCTTACTAGGAAGAGTACTCCGTTTGCATGGACTCATGAATGCGAGGAGTGTTTCCTGTGGTTAAAAGAGAAGTTGACCACATCTCAGTATTGGTTCTTCCTGACCCTGAGGGGAATTTTGAAGTTTATTGTGATGCTTTCAAGTAGGGTTTGGGATGTGTTTTGATGCAAGAGAGAAGGGTAGTTGCATATGCTTCTCGGTAGTTGAAGCCATATGAGGAGTGTTATCCTACACATGACTTGGAGCTGGCAGCCATGGTCTTTCTTTTAAAAATATGGAGGGACTACCTGTATGGTGCTAAGTTTGTGGTGTTCAGCGACCACAAAAGTCTCAAGTATTTATTTGATCAGAAAGAGTTAAATATGAGACAAAGGAGATGGATGGAGTTTATCAAGGATTATGATTTTGAACTGAGGTATCATCCCGAAAAGGCAAATGTGGTGGCAGATGCTCTGAGCAGAAAGTACATGAGCATAGTTTGCATGATAATTAAAGAATGCAAGTTAATAGAGAACTTCCAGGATATGCACTTGACCATTCTTGAGGGTGACCGAGGTCTTGAATTGAGAGAGACCAAGGTGGACAATGATTTGATTATGAGAATCTGGGATGCCCAGAACTGGGATGAGGATGTGAAGTCCTTACCCGGGCAGAAGGACGTGTCTTGGGAGAAATCAGATAACTCGGGTTTGGTGTTATACCGAGGTAGGATTGTTGTGCCAAAGGGCGAGTTAGTGGATGCGGTGCTGTCTAAAGCTCATAAGGGCCGATTTAGCATTCATCCGGGTTCCACCAAGATGTACCAAGATTTGAAGAAAGATTTTTGGTGGCCCGGGATGAAAAGGGATATAGCTGAGCATGTGACAAAATGTTTGGTATGTCAGAAGGTCAAGATTGAGCATCAAAGACCGTCTGGCCTACTGCAACCTTTGCAAATTCTAGAGTGGAAATGGGATAACATTTCCATGGATTTTGTGGTTGGATTGCCAAGGACCCAACCCAGATGCAATTCCATTTAGGTGATTGTTGATAGGCTGACCAAGTCGACTCATTTCTTACCTGTTCGGACTGACTATACTGCTGAAAGGTTGGCTCAGCTATACGTTAAAGAGATTGTTCGACTTCATGGTGTCCCAGAAAACATTGTCAATGATAGAGATCCAAAATTCACCTCAAGGTTTTGGGGTGCTCTTCAAGGGGCTTTTGGGACCTAGTTGTGGCTCAGCATGACTTATCATTCACAAACCGATGGGCAAACCGAAAGAACTATCCAGACTCTAGAGGACATGCTGAGAGCTTGTGCTTTGGATCAAGGACCGAGTTGGGATAGGTATCTACCTCTGGTGGAGTTTTCATATAACAACAGCTTCCATGCTAGTTTGGGTATGGCACCCTTTGAAGCGTTGTATGGTCAAAGGTGTCGGACTCCTACTTCTTGGACGGAAGTGGGAGAGAGACAACTTCTTTGACCCGAGTTGGTTCAGAATACTTCTGAGCAGATCCGTATGATCCGAGACAAGTTGTTGCGGGCTCAAAACTGCCAGAAGAGCTATTACGATAGCAAACATCGCCCATTGTAGTTTGATGAGGATGATCATGTGTTTTTAAGGTTATCTCCAGTAATGGGGGTTGGACGGGCATTGGGTGTGAGGAAGCTGAGCCCTAGATTCATTGGTCCTTATCAAATCCTCCAAAGGATAGGACCAATTTCTTACAGGCTAGCTTTGCCTCCCCAATTGGTCGGGCTGCATGATATCTTTCACGTATCTTAGTTGAGGAAATACGTACCCAACCCTTCACATGTGGTGGAATCTGATTCTGTTCAGATTAGAGAAAACCTGACTTGTCCTACCCGACCATCCCAAATTCTTGATAGGATGAAGAAGAAGATTCGAAGTAAGACTATTCCTATAGTCAAGGTATTATGGGAAGGAAGGACCCCGGAGAAAGCTACATGGGAGCGGGAACAGGAGCTTCTGCAGCTATACCCCGAGTTATTTGGCAGGTAGGGTTTTGAATTTTGGGGACAAAATTCTTATAAGGGGGGGGGGTGAATATAATGACCCTGTGATAATCCGGGTTGTCACATAAGGGGGTGCATGTTGGAACTTGGATAAGAAGAGGGTGTAGATAGCATCTCTTCAAAACCGGGTTGTCACCTAAGGGGTGTATTTTGGAACCTAGATATGAAGGGGGTGTAGATAGCATTTTTTCAAATCCGGGATCATGATGTATGTTAGTACTGATAGGAAGACCGGGTTATCACTGGTGTATATACTTGGCCCTTTTAAGAAACGCTGACATATAGAAGGAACCCGGACAGGGAAGGAACGAGCAATCGAGTAGCTATCTCGGTAGAGCTCGTATATTCCTTCTCCTTGAGTGTTTCCTTTTCTTTGAGGTCTGAGTTGTGATCTCGGATAAGCTTGGGTGATTGGAAGAGCTCATATTTGGTTGACTTGTAAGAGCTACCGGGTAGAGAGACTGGAAGAGCTCGTAACCCCTTTTGATAGAATTACCGGGTTAGGAACCCGAAAGAGGTTAGGAGGAATCTTAGACTTGTGAAGTACCAAGTTAGGAACTCAGATTAGATTGGATAAAGTCGGATTAGGTCGGATGAGGTCAGAGGAGGGCGGAACCTTAGATGTACTATAGTACCAAAGACGGGTTCATATGCAATTGATTACGTGAGTTTTGTAAGCGATCAAAACTATCAGTACTTGCTGTTTAACCCGCACTTAGCCTTGTGGTTGGAATGAATGCTCAGGAACCCGGGGTATGGTAGTGAAGTTGCACTCAACTTGGAGCGTTAGCGATATAGAGAGAACTCGATAGCGTCAGTAGGGTTTAGAGAACTCGGGAAGTCACACGTAACCTGTATAAGGTATAATAAATTGACTTGCCAAACAATAGACCCAACCCGGCAGTCAAATATCTCTACATATTCACATTACACAAGTGACACGTGTTGACTCTTTGCTAGTTGTTTAGACGCGGGAAGATCCTCATATTACGATCTGACGCGTGTCAATTTTCAAGATATTTAAGTATACATAAGTGAGATATTTCAGTAGAAACTTTATTTTCACCGTCTTTGCTAAAAATCTTTCTCTCTCTTATTCCATACTTCCTCCATTGTTAAACTAAGAAAAAAAGTTTCCTAGATAACCATTCCCTAATCTAAACACCTTCACCTCCAACGTAAGAATTGATGAGGACCAAGAATTGCGAGGCCCCATGACAAGGGCAAGATCAAAGGAAGCACAAGAAGCATTGGATCATGAAGTGAACTACTTCCTTTCTCAAGCATTGGGTCAACATATCAACATTGCTTTGAGTCCAAAGACCAACCCGGAAGAAGAGTTTAGATTGCTCCAATTGATTCAAATGAGTGAAGAGCCTAGATACCTCCAATGTTTTGAACATAACTTGAGCTCTAGATGTCCGTTTTAGGTATTCTTTAATGCGTTTGAAAGCTCTAAAGATTTCCTACAAGTCGTATTTATAGTCTCAAGTCCTAATTCTGCATCTATGATGATCGAAATGGGACATGAAGTTCAGCACGAATTACATTTTTTTTAGTATATGGAATATGTAACTGAAGTCCCACATTGGAGAGAAAAAGGAGAGAGGCACCACTTGTTAGCTATAAATAGCCATTCATTTGTCTTATGTATGAACCTTTGAATTGAATAAAAACTTTGCACTTTTAAAAGTGTGTGAAAGGAAGTTTCTCTTGGGTTCTTAATTGGACCAAACATTGGTTCTTATCAAAAGTTTCTATAATCTTTGTGGCAAATCCCCATGGGACTTATCACTTTTCATAAGGTGTGGCGTCTTCTTCCATTTCTTGTCTTTCCCGCCTTTTTACTTTATTCTATTTTCTTTAACATTTTATTCATGTTAAATTCATTATTTTTGTTCTGCACTTTTCTTCATATTGTCTTTATCTTTATTTCTCTTCATCAAACACTTGGCGTGCACCTTTTTCTTTTGTTATAACAAGAAACCTTTTCAAGGATGATCCGTAAAAACAATGAACCCCGTATTGGTTCATATCATGTGGTATCTTGAGCCCGGATCCTAGAATTGGCCAATTTCTTGTGTTTATGTGTACTGTCCTTTAATTCCTGCCATTTTTTTCTCTCTTTTGTTCTCGTTCTTTATCATTATATTCTTTTATTTCTCGTTCTTTATCATTCTGTTCTTTTACTTCTCGTTCTTTATCATTCCGTTCTTTTATTTCTCGTTCTTTATCTTTTGCCCAATTTACAGCTTCATTATATTCTATTCATATTATTGCTGTAAAGACGTTATGCTGTGCACCTTATTCTAAACTGAACCATTATTGTTCACAATTGGGCATCAATAAAAAAAAATCATTTGTGTTAGTGTGAAAAAAAAAAGAAAAAGAGTAGCAAATTACTTAAAAAAAACAAAAAAAAAATTGCTTCATAAGAGAACCTCTTTGCACTAATTTATTTGACAACTGTGAAAGTTTATTTGTGGTGCTATAACGATATTTTTTTTGCGCAATTGATTTTTTTTTTCTCTTCCTAGCTCCGTATTGTCTTGTTTGGCCTTCTTATTTTGAGTATATCTTTCTTTGTTCCCTTTTCTAGTTTGTCTTTTAAAATTCCTTTCGATTGTTGTCTTTGTGGTTTTCCTTTCGTTCAGCAAATCCAGTGAGCAACTCTTGCGAGGATCGCTACAATTTTTATATATAAAAAAAAACACTGCTGATGTAATGCAAGCTCGCTTGGACGAGTTAGCCAATCAATTTGCTCAAATCTTAGAGCATAATCGGAGGATGGAGGAGAGGTTGGATAGAAGAGAAAGGTGTAGGTCTAGAACCTTCTGATGGAGGTCCAAGACAAGCCAAAGGTCTAGAAGGAGAGCTTGAAGCACTTCCTTTGGTGAGCTTCAAAGGACCAATGACAAGAGCTAGGACTCAAGCACTTCAAGACCATATTCAAGCTAACTTGGGCAAGCATGAAGTGGCACACCAAATCAAGGATGACAAGAGCTGGATTTTGATGTCTCAAATCCAATTTAATTCAATAAATTCCAGCACTTGTTAGAAGAAATAGGTTGTCACTGTTTTAATTGATTATTTTGGCCTTGTAATCAATTACAACATTTCAGTTGCAAGAAGGAACCAAGGCCTTATTGCTTTAATCAATTAAATGGCTAGTGTAATTGATTATTTCAGTTCTTGACTGCTTTAATCGATTACAAGAGCAAATTAATCAATTATTCCAGTCTGAGATTGCAACTGCACATATTTTGGAAGCCAAAGGTCACTTAGGGAAAGCTTGCACTTCAAGCTTCATTTAGGCTTCATTTCACTTGTATTTTCATTACATTTTAGTTGCATTTAGCTTGTAATTCGTGGCCTATATAAGGTTCCAAAAACTGAATGTAACTAACTTTGGTTCATTAATACAATTTCTGAAAATTGTGTGAGAGTTTCTCTCTTGTTCTTGTTCAAGAACTTCTTGAGTCTTATCAATGGCTTCCCAATGCTATTGTGATGATTCTTCCTAGACTTATTGGAGAGCTTCTCCATGGTGTCTTCATCTTCATCCCTATCCTTTCTTCCATCTTCCATTTTCTGCAATTAAAACTCCTAAAATATCCCCAATTCAAGGAGTCTGGAAGCTTATGTGTTCTTGAGGTTTGCTTGAAGCTTGGGTTCTATTGCAAGATAGATTTGGGAAAACTTAACAGCTATGGGTTCAGCTGTTTACATCATGTGGTATCTAGAGCCTAATCCTTGTAGAATTCTTCTTCAAGTTCAATTTTAGATTTCTTCAAAGGTAAAATTCTGCATTAATTCCAAAAACGAAAATCCATTTCAATTCCTTGTTTCTTGTTGTTTTTCCTTTGATTCTTGGTGGTTTGGGCTTGTTGTTTGTTCACCTACAAAAGCTTAGTGTTGTCTTTAAGTTCTATGTGAATTTTTGTTCTCATGTTCTTCATGTGTTTTTGATATTTTTCTAATTTTCTAGCTTTGATTCTTGTCAACTTTTGTTTGTAGTGTTTTTGTGTTGTATGACTACTTATTTTGATTCTACTCTCATGCCTAAACTGAATTGAGTTGTTAGAAGCAAATTTTACAGTTGTTATACATCATATTTTAGTGATTCATTGAAATTCTTTATTGAAGAGCTTCTCCATGGTGTCTTTATCTTCATCCCTATCCTTTCTTCCATCTTCCATTTTCTGTAATTAAAACTCCTAAAAAAGCCCCAATTCAAGGAGTGCTGGAAGCTTATGTGTTCTTGAGGTTTGCTTGAAGCTTAGGTTCTATTGCAAGGTAGATTTGGGAAAACTTAATAGCTATGGGTTCAGCTGTTTACATCACCTCCACTCAAAGGAGTGATAGTGGAGATGAAGAGAGAGACAGAGTCCTAGGAGGCATGAGGATAGGCGAAGGAATGAAAGGAGACATAGGGAAAATAATAGAGAAGAAATGATATGATCCCCAATAGGATTAGAAATTAGGATCATACTAGGAATGGA
>QARZ01040843.1:0-19960 GCA_013407115.1 Glycine latifolia | reverse complement strand
CCTCCAAGTTTGTTGCCTTGGTCATGCCCCCTCCTATGTCCTCATCAAGAAAGACCTAGGAGGAGAAATGAGAGGGATGAAGGACTTGAGGGGGTTAAAATTAAAATACCTAAATTTCAAGGGAGGAATG
This sequence comes from Glycine latifolia, assembly GCA_013407115.1. NCBI lineage: Eukaryota > Viridiplantae > Streptophyta > Magnoliopsida > Fabales > Fabaceae > Glycine > Glycine latifolia. Next base: position 19,830 of record QARZ01040843.1, on the reverse strand, counting down.
ACCTCGAGACTTATTTGGAGTGGGAGATGAAAATATAGCAAATTTTTTTACTGCAATAACTATAGAGAAGACAAAAAGGTCAAATTGGCAACCATAGAATTTATAGACTATGCTCTAATTTGGTGGGATCAATTACAAAAGGAGAGAAGAATAGGAGATGAACCAGTGAATTCTTGGAGGGTGATGAAAGCAATGATAAGAAAAAGATATGTTCCTCCCCATTACCTAGGGAGCTTCACAATAAGCTCCAAAGACTCACTCAAGGGAGTCTAAGTGTGGATGAGTATCATAAGGAGATGGAGGTTGCTATGGTACGAGCAAATGTTGTTGAAGAACCGAAAGCCGTCATGGCATGATTCTTACATGGGCTCAATAGAGAGATACAAGATGTTGTGGAGCTACAACATTATGTCGAGCTTGGGGACTTAGTCCATCAATCGATCAAAGTTGAGCAACAACTCAAAAGGAGGTATTCTAACCAAAAACCTTCTTCAAACTTCAAGCATTCCTCTTAGAAAGATAGACAACCCAAAGAAGATCCACCTGCATGGGCCAAGGAAGGTAAATTCTCTAAAAACTCTAGTCCTTTGGTTTCTACTAATAATGCTTCTTCTTCTGTCACTCAAAAAGCCAGGAACATCAAGTGCTTTAAGTGCTTGGGCAATGGGCACATCGCCTCACAATGCCCTAATAAGCATGTAATGGTGTTAAGGGACAATGGGCATATTTCTAGTGACTCATGCCCCAAAAAACCAATTACAAGTGATGAGGAAGATGATTGTGAAGCTTATGCTCTGGAAGGTGACTTGTTAATGGTAAGGAGGCTCTTGGGAAACCAAATTGTGGTTGATGACCAAAGCCAAAGAGAAAACATCTTCCACACAAGATGTATCATTCAAGGGAAAGTGTGTTCCTTGATCATAGATGGGGGAAGTTGCACCAACGTGGCAAGCACTCGCTTGGTGAACAAACTCAATCTTAGTACCAAACCTCATCCGCGTCCATACAAGCTCCAATGGCTAAGTGAGAATGGTGAGTTGGTTGTTAATCAACAAGTGATGGTGAGTTTTTACATTGGTAAGTACAAGGATGATGTTTTGTGTTATGTTGTGCCTATGGAGGCCGACCATATTTGGCTTGGAAGGCCTTGGCAATTTGATAAGCATGCTATTCATGATGGTTTTACTAACAAGTTTTCTTTTTCTCATGATTCTCAAAAAATAACACTTGTACCATTTTCTTCTAAAGAGGTGTGCCAAGATCAAGTTGCTTTGAAAATAAAAAGAGAACAAGAAAAAAATATTTCTAAAGCTAAACATGAAGAGCATGATAAAAACCAAACTCTTGTGCTGGAGAGAAGGATAGAAAACTTATTTGCTAGGGATAGTGATATCAAGAGGGCATGTTTGGCAAAACAAGAAATGTACATTTGCATGTATAAGGACTTGTATTTGAATTCTAACTCTAACCCTCTTCCTAGTGTTGTTGATTCTCTCTTGCAGGAACTTGGAGATATATTTCCAAAGAGTGTTTCACCCGGTTTACCTCCCTTAAAGGGGATTGAACACCAAACGGATTTTGTGCTGGGGGCCTCTTTGCCCAATAAACCCGCTTATCGGTCTAACCCTCAAGAGACACAAGAGATACAAAAACAAGTTGAGGAGTTGTTGGCAAAAGGTTGGGTAAGAGAAAGTTTGAGTCCTTGTGCTGTCCCAGTAATCCTTGTTCCTAAAAAGGATGGCACTTGGCGAATGTGTACTGATTGTAGAGCTGTTAATAATATAACTATTAAATACAGACACCATATTCCCCATTTGGATGATTTTCTTGATGAATTGTATGGTGCATGATATTTTTCTAAAGTTGATTTAAAAAGTGGGTACCATCAAATTCGCATAAGGGAAGGGGATGAGTGGAAAATAGTTTTCAAAACAAAATATGGTTTGTATGAATGGTTGGTGATGCTTTTGGACTTACAAATGCTCCTAGTACTTTTATGAGACTCATGAATCATGTTTTAAGGGAGTTTTTGGGAAAGTTTGTGTTGTGTACTTTGATGACATATTGATCTATAGCATGACATTAGAAGACCACATTGAACACCTTAAGGCTGTTATGCATGTGCTTAGAAATGAAAAGTTGTATGCTAATCTAGAAAAATGTGTCTTTTGTACTGATCATGTAGTTTTCCTAGGCTTTGTGGTAAGTTCCAAAGGAGTCCAAGTGGATGAAGAAAAGATAAAATCTATTAGAGAGTGGCCCACCCCAAAATCTGTGAGTGACGTGAGAAGTTTCTATGGGTTGGCTAGTTTCTATAGGCGGTTTGTGAAAGATTTTAGCACCCTAGTTGCGCCTTTGAATGAAGTAGTTAAAAAAATGTGACTTTTAAGTGGGGGGAGGCTCAAGAAAAGAGTTTTAATGCCCTAAAAAAATTAACTCATGCTCCCATACTTGCATTGCCTGATTTTTCCAAATCTTTTGAGCTTGAATGTGATGCAACAAATATGGGTATTGGGGCTGTTTTGTTACAAGGGGGTCATCCTATTGCATATTTTAGTGAAAAGTTGCATGATGCTATTTTGAATTACTCCACTTATGATAAGGAATTGTATGCGCTCATAAGGGCTCTTCATACTTGGCAACATTACCTTTTTCCTAAACAGTTTGTTATCCATAGTGATCATGAATCACTCAAATATTTGAAGGGGAAAGGTAAGCTCAATAAAAGGCATGCTAAATGGATTTAATTTCTTGAAAAATTTCCTTATGTCATTAAACACAAGCAAGGAAAAGTGAATGTTGTGGCCGATGCTCTATCTAGGATATATACTTTGCTTGCCATGCTTGAAACAAAGTTGCTTGGTTTTGAACACATTAAGGAGTTGTATGTGCATAATGATGATTTTGACAAGATATATGTTGCATGTGAAAAGGGGGCGCATGATGGGTATTTTAGGCATGATGAGTTTCTTTTCAAAGAAAAATATTTGTGTGTGCCTAAATGTTCTTTACGTGAACTCCTTTTGAGAGAAGCACATGAGGGAGGACTAATGGGTCATTTTGGGATACAAAAGACTTGGGATATGTTGCATGAGCATTTCTATTGGCCTGGCATGTGCCGCAATGTGCATAAGTTGTGTGTTAGATGCATAATTTGTAAAAGGGCTAAATCAAAAGTTTTGCCACATGGTCTATACACTCCTCTTCCTATTCCCAATTCCCCTTGGACCGATTTGTCTATGGACTTTGTGCTTGGTTTGCCTCGGACTAAAAGAGGAAAAGATTCCATTTTTGTGATTGTGGATAGGTTTTCAAAAATGTCTCACTTCAAACCTTGTCATAAGGCAAATGACGCCACCAATGTGGCAGATTTGTTCTTCAAAGATATAGTGAGGCTTCATGGGATGCCCCAAAGTATTGTTTCCGGTAGGGACTCTAAGTTTCTTAGCCATTTTTGGAAGACCCTTTGGAATAAATTGGGTACTAAGCTCCTTTTGTCTACCACTTGCCACCCACAAACAGATGGACAAACCGAAGTTGTGAATTTGACCCTTTCAGCCTTGTTGAGGTCAATCATCAAGAAAAATATTATGACATGGGAGGAATGTTTGCCTCTTGTTGAATTTGCTTATAATAGGGCTGTTCATTCTACAACTAGTTGTTCTCCCTTTGAGATTGTGTATGGGTTCAATCCCCCCACCCCTCTTGATTTGTTGCCCTTACCTAACATTTCTTCTTTGAATCATAGGGATGGTAAGGTTAAAGCTGAGTATGTAAGGAAGCTCCATGAAAAAGTTAAAGCACAAATTGAGAAAAAAAATGGAGCAATATACTAAACAAGCAAACAAAGGGAAAAGAAGAGTTGTTTATGAACCTGGAGACTGGGTTTGGCTCCATATGAGAAAAGAAAGGTTTCCTATCCAAAGGAAATCAAAGTTGACCTCCGCGATGAGTATGGGGTAAGCACCACATTTAATGTTGCTAACCTAAGTCCTTTTGATGTAGGTGATGAAGAGCCAAATTCGAGGATGCAATCTTTTAAAGGAGGGGAGCATGATGAGGACCAAGAATTGTGAGGCCCCATGACAAAGGCAAGATCAAAGGAAGCACAAGAAGCATTGGATCATGAAGTGAACTACTTCCTTTCTCAAGCATTAGGTTAACATATCAACCTTGCTTTGAGTCCAAAGACCAACCTAGAAGAAGAGTTTAGATTGCTCCAATTGATTCAAATGAGTGAAGAGCCCAAAGACTAATGAGTGAAGAGCCTAGATACCTCCAATATTTTGAACATAACATGAGTTCTAGATGTCCATTTTAGGTGTTCTTTAATGCATTTGAAAGCTCTAAAGATTTCCTACGAGTCGTATTTCTAGTCTCAAGTCCTAATTCTGCATCTATGATGATCAAAATGGGACATGAAATTCAGCACGAATTACATTGTTTTTAGTATAAGAAATATGTAACTGAAATCCCATATTGGAGAGAAAAAGGAGAGAGACACCAATTGTTAGCTATAAATAGCCAGTCATTTGTCCTATGTATGAACCTTTGAATTTAATAAAAACTTTGTACTTTTAAAAGTGTGTGAGAGGAATTTCCTCTTGGGTTCTTAATTAGACCAAACATTGGTTCTTATCAAAGGTTTCTATAATCTCTGTGGCGAATCCCCACGGGACTTATTACTTTTCATAAAGTGTGGCGTCTTCTTCCATTGCTTGTCTTTTTCGCATTTTTACTTTATTCTATTTTCTTTAACATTTTGTTCATGTTAAATTCGTTATTTTTGTTCTGCACTTTTCTTCATATTGTCTTTATCTTTATTTCTCTTCGTCGAACACTTGACGTGCACCTTTTTCTTTTGTTATAACAAGAAGCCTTTTCAAGGATGATCCGTAAAAACAATGAACCCCGTATTGGTTCATATCAAGAATTAAAGAGTATTGCTATACAGACTAGTTTCCAACCTTTGTTAGTTGTGAAAATCATCAAGCGAAGAGATCATTTCTATAAAAGAAAGTTAAAGTTTCAACCTTGAAGAGTTAGAAGGCATGTTAAGGACATCTAAGCTTGGAGAAGTTGTCCTCTAGCCTTCCTTGTGGTTTTTAAGGTAAGATATGTAACTTTCATAGTATCTTTTGAGTCTGGGTTTTGAGAGGAAAAATGACCCATATGAGTTAGGGTTGGTTTTGAGTGATGTTTCTTCAGAAAAGTATGCTTAGGAGGTTGTTGTGATGAAGGTTCAACCTTGAAAGCTAACTTTTCTGGGTTTTGGGTATTTTGTTATGCTCAGATAGATATTTATGGGGTTTACAAGTCAATGGTTAGTTGGTTATGATTGAGATATGGAAAAGAACTGGGTTCTTTTCATGAAACGGTTGAAAATCGTTCTTGATATCTTTCTTGCCTGGTGTAGGGCGTGATAAATAAGATATCGGTGATTGGGAGCATGAGGCTGAGAGAGCCGGTACGGTGATCAGAGAAGGTAAGCTCTCTGTTCTTGGGGAGTTTGTATCCCTTGATTGTGTTCCACCATACTCCTGGGGAGTTATGGTTATTGTATGATGCAGTGTGTGTATTTAAATTGTGTGTTACTGCTTTTTGATTGAAACATACATGTAAATTATTTGCACTGTGATGTTTGTATTGTGGTTGAGGAAGCCCTTTGGCCAGGGAAGCGGACAATATATGAGAGTGTAAGACTCATCCAGGATGAGCTTATCGGAAATTCATATACGTCCGAGTGCATGAGATGTGCACTGGTTAACTTGTATATCAAGATATACATTTGTGCATAAGATGTGCACTGGTATCTATGCTAGAATGGAACGTGGGTGTGATTATATACATGTGATGTTTATAAAAGCCGAGATGACTATGTTTTTATAAAAGTCGGGATAGCTATGTTTTTATTAAAAGGACGGGTTGGCTATGTTATTGTAATGCCTATTTAAATGCTATGTACTATGGAAGTGAACCAGGGGGAGGTGAGTCTCCAAGAACCCTGAGTTTACTGAGATTTTTATCTCACCCTGGTTGGGGATTATATTTACTGCAGGTGATAGCCAAGGAGCGGGGGACGAGGTCCAAGGTAAGAGACCCGAGTAGGGGTTGTTCGGTGGATCTCAATTGATAGGCCGGGTAGGCCGAGGCCGAGTTGGCTACTAATTGAGGATCCCAGACAAGAGGAAGGGGCCGGGTTCGAGGAAGCGGATTTTGGGAGGCGGTCTTTTGCGAGTCTGTTGACTCAATTTTTGTTATACTTTTGTAACCCGGTATGGTTTGTACTATGATGTATCTTTTGAGAACAAAACCCGGGTACCGGGATGTATACAAATTCTATAAATAATGTTTTAGTTGTATTGTGTAACGTAAGATGACGTCTTATTATTTATATGCTTTCGTGTTTACTTAAATTTATTAAGTAATTGCTGCGCTTAAGACCATATTATAATGTTAATGAATAGGATGCATACGGGGTTGTTACAGATAACAGCAGAGGGAGACGATATTTTTGATGAAGACAATGTCAATGTCCAACTTGAGGAACCTCTAGATGAAAGTGGTAGTGGAAACAATATTGACTTGGTTGGAGGAAGTTTAAGTGATTCAACTTTGGATACATTTGATATTGACAATTTGGTTTTGAATGATAATGAACATAACTACTCAACCAAGGAGGAGCTTGAAGAAGATGGAGATGAGGATGATGGTGGTGGTGGTGACCTTGGAGATGATTTTATTAGAAGATTAATGGACATTTGAACTATTTCTATGTTTTATAATTGTTTTATTTTAAGAACTTATGTTTTAGTAGTATACTTTTACTTTATGTTTGATTGGACAAATTTTAAAAACTATTTCTATGAATTTATGTTTCATATTTATATATAGGTACTTTTTTTTTGTCTGAAGTAGACTCTTACAATTCTATGATTCGATTCTACTAGGCCTCCATGATTCTATGTAGAATCGCGATTCTGACAACCTTGATCATAGGTAGAAACCACACAGTACAAAGTGCAAGGGTGAGTTTATTATACAAGATCAACAAGCACCAGACAACAATGACTAGTAAGAAAACAATAATGATAACCACAATCATTCTCAGTAATCAATCAGTTCAACACACACTCAACAACTAGTCATCAACTTTTTCAACAATTCAAATCAATTATGCTCAAAATGATGCATGCACCTGACTCAAATCTCAAATGCAATGCGGTATCATCATCATGGAAATAGGCTCTCTTAGGAAAATGATTTAGTAGTTTATCAAGGTCACCCTGTCGTGCACTGGTCATTCCCCCTTATAGTGATCAGCCAGAGTCTTAAGGGAATTCCAAACTGAGTGGCCCCTTAGTACCCACATTTTTATCCCATAAAAACCACAGGTACACACTGCCTTCATTTTATTTCCATCCATGCAATTATGAAGTATGAAACATGGGCACCCTTAATACACTTACTATGGATAGGGACCAACCCTTCCTCGCAAGGATATCCAATAAGTCATGCACCCCCCATGTACATACACAACATACAACCATGTGCTCATCAATGCACTGACTGTGAATAGAGACCAACCCTTCCCCACAGGGATATCCAGTCATGCACCCCCCATGTGTATCCACTGCATACAATGACATTGTCAACATCAACATTATCTCTCATCAATGTCATTATCAACATCAACATCATTTTCATCTCAAGGTCATCAACAACATCAACATCATTTGATTTCAATATCAACATCATAAACATCAATATCATCACATTTCAATATTATCAACTATATTATCTCATTTCAACATCATCAATCATACCAACATTATCTCATTTCAACATCATCAACCACATCAATAACATCTCAATTTCAATATCATCAACGACATCAATATCATCTCATTCATTCACAATCCATATTACCACAAGACTGGTATTTTAGGAAAATTTTAAATTAAAGAGGAGGACTACAATATAATAAACACACTCTTATACCATCTAAAAATTTAATAAAGAATTTAAATAAGAGAACGTATTATAAAATTTTGGGCAGAGTCTCCTCTGTAATTAAGACTTTTCCCAAATATCCAATCATTACAACAACAACATCATTCATAGTTTTATCCATCAATTACAAATTCATCGCATCCCATTAGTTAAAAATAGTTTTTCTTGAAAACAAGCACACAACAGGAACAAACATACATCAATAATAAATATATCGCATCCCATTAGTTTAAAACATAGTATTTCTTAAAACCCAACACACAACAGGGACATGCATACATCTCCATAAATAGGTTCTTTGATCCCTAACTATGGTATCAAAAACTGTAACCAAACAATAAACTCTCGTTACCTATCTTTGTCCCTTTGTTAGCTTCTTGTAGCGTCGTTTTGATATATCTCAAGTCCACGTGTTAATCTACACGTCATTAAATTCCCATCTTTTAGTATGTTAAAATAGACCTCCTAAGATTTCTAACAAGGTATCACATTCCTCATCTGAAATTCTAAAACTCTAGATTTAATATTTTAAAAACAAAACTCTAAATCTGCCAACAGGCTCAAAATGAGACACTAACATCTATTATTGTCTTCGTCACTGCAAGCAGTACAAAATCTAGATTTGGCGGAAATTTTGATATGTTAGATTTAACATCTAGATCTTTAATTCCATATATCATAAACCTAATTTGCGTAAGAAATGAGAAAGATATAATTTTCTTTTAAAAACAGGTGGCAGTAGCTGTTTGGGTGTGGACAATTTCGGACATCCTAAGCTTTAAAATGAGTGGTCAAACACCTCGTTTGGTTAAGTACAAAGGGAGATATAAAATTTTAAAAATAGTCCAAAAGTGCAGGTTAAAACCATATGAATTTCAATCACCAATACTCACCACAATATTTGACTGGAATGATTCAAGAGCTTGAGGAGTAAAATTTCCATCTTCTAATAGAAGATTTTGGATGAAGAAATGATATATAATTTGGTGAAGGACTGTAGTTTTAGTGAAAAGAAGAGAAGAGAAAATAAAAGCAAAGTGTAGAAGGGAGAAAAGTGATCGTGAGGTTTAGAGGCATTTCACGTTCAAATTCTTGAATCAAGGAGATATTTATAATAAGAATTTTAGTTAGAATGAAAAGCTTGTTAGTCCTTGGTTCAATTCATGCAACTAAGTAATCATGCTATTGAGATATTTTATTTCCATGCATTAAATGCATTCAAAAGCAAAGATTTCTTTCATTTGACCAAAGTTCACGTGGAATGCTTCCTTGCAAGGCTTGATTTTTGCTTATTTTATTCACATATTGGCTTCACATATACAATATACAATCATACAGCTGGACTTCCAATTGCATCTCATTTTGGTTTTGCTCAAAATCCTACATACATGAATGCTTATCAAAATAAAAAGCAAAGATTCCCTTATTAAGTACTAAAGTGCACGTGGAAAGCTAGCCTTAAGGAGCTTGTTCTCTTTTTGTCTCATTGATATAAGGAATAGCTTCACCTTGTTGGTGTCTCTTACATACACTCACATGACCATGCTTCAATTTTAGCATATCAATATGGTTTTTAATCAAAATCACGTATACACTCACATGTGGCTGCACCTAGTTTCAATGTTTATACTACTTGTACTTCATGTGCTTTCCAATAAATGTGATGGCTACTAAGGTGTTATTACCAATTAATATGCTAGCTACTTATGTACCATACATCTAAAATCTCAAGCCTTTGCCCAACATCCTACACGGCTAGAATTAGTTTCTTTCCCAAGTTAAATAATCATGATAAAATATATTCTAAGCACTTCTAAACTTCCCACTTGGATCCATTTGCTTCTATCCTATCCTTCTTGTACAACCATCACAAGTGTTTTTCATGTGATAATTTTCCTCATCATATCATCACATGGTCTGAAACTATAGCTCTTGATAGCTTTAGATATTCATGTGATTTTCCTTCATTTTTATTGTAAGGTTTATTTGACTGCATTTATTATATTGAGTAATAAAATTTAGAGACTTATCTTTTGACTTACCTAATCATAAATTTTTGACAGTAGGTACTCCTAGTTTTCTTGTGATGTTTGTTTGTTACTAAGGATATTTTGATAATTTGCCATCACAGTGGTATTTTTGTAATTTCTTCAAGTTTCCACAATAATATCTAAGGCAAAATATCCAAGGGTATTATTGTAATTTGCCACTCACTCCAAGGGTATTATTGTAATTTCCAATTCAAACTATCTAACCAAAATATCTAAGGGTATTATTGTAAATGTTTGTTTAGTTATATATCAGCATGTTCCACAATGCATTTTACTGTTAATTTCAAATGAAATTTTATTAAGTAAAAAAATTATTATCGTTTACTTCTGAAAAAAATGTACAACCAATATTAAGTTTTCTAATAAGTTAACCAACCTTAATCAGTCAACAAAAAGTTTAAGGACTAAAAGCAAAATTTTTAAAAAGTTTAGAGACTAAAAAATAATAAACCCTAAATAAGTGGCTAACATGTAAATATCGTGTAACTTCCCAAAATTATAACTCAATAAGTAAGTACGCGAGTAATTTGATTAGCATTTAATCGAGATTTATTTTTGTTTTAATAAGAATAAGAAAAAAGGTGTGGGTTAAATAAGTAAATATAATTAGTAATTAATTTGTTTGTGATTGATTGACTATAGTTTTAAATTATAGTGTTTACTACAATTTTTAAATTAATTAAATTGTTTGCATGTTGCTTGAATTTATTTAAATTCTAAAGATGCTTGTAAATTTAGTTCTTTCTCTCCCGATGAAATTTTAATTGATCAACTAGTATAGATTTATATTATACAAGTTTTATAAAATTTAATTATATTTGTTATAATTATATAGTATAAACTAAACTCGGGGTACCTAAAACCTAAACCCTAATTTGTTGGCACCTAACTAGACACCTCACCATTGCATGACCCTAATTTGACACTTGGATTTTGTAACACCCTAATCTCTAAGACTATAATTATGCCTTAAATATTCTATTTCTTTATTTATGAAGGTGTTAATCAATTTAGATTTCATAGTCATGTAAAGTTAAGAAGACGTGAACAGGGATCATGTAAATTTTTGGAGGAATGCACAGTTCAAGGATCAAAAGACTATTGTGTCTAAGATCCTTGGGAAGAAGGTGATGATGAACATAGAGTCCATAGCTCAAGTCACAAGCTATGTCAGAGAAGGAAGCACTTATCATGACAGTTGGGAAGTTACTTATGAAAAGCATGTTCCAAGAGCTCTTTACAAGGAGAAAAGTGTTGAGTATGCTGGAACGAAGAAGATAGTGTATCACACCATGTGTGAAAGGGTTAAGATTTGGGCAAACATCATCAACAAGAATTTCTGCATAAGGTTGGATCAAAGACAACTCTTTCTGACCTTCACAAATTCGTTTTGTTTCATCTAATGGAGCAACTGCTCTTCAACCTTCCACACACTGTCTTCATCAACATCCTCAAGAACTTGAAGACAATAGGTGGAATGGGCAACATATACTATGTAACTCTGGTCAACAAGTTGCTTTGGGGACAAGGTGTTTACCATGTTTTCAAAAAGACTGACGAGGAGCCCAAGCACCAGATCACTATGAAAGGTTTATTCATTGCTAAGCAACAATAGTTTAGCAAGGTGAACCTCAAAGCAATGAAGTTGGAGCTTTAGTTGGCTTAGAGGGAGGTTCCTCCAATGGACGAGGAAGCTATAAGGTGGAGAATGCAAAGAAGATTGTCCAAGATTATTCCTGATGAGAATAAAGCCTAGAATGCTTTTGGCATTGCTAATTGTGTCAACAAGATCAAGAAAGAACAAGACATCAAGAGGAGAACAAGTAAACAAGTACAACAAAGTGAACCAAAATAGAGCTCATTGCTAAGGAGAAGAGGACAAAGAAGATACATGAGGAACCTACAATGTCCATTCTTCCACATCTAGTGTTTGCTATTGTACAACCAAAGATTGCTCCTTCTAGGAAAATTCCAAGAAAGCTAGTGGAACAGAAAGTCTATCAACCAGAAGTTAAGGGACTTGAACGAGACAGATGATAGTGCTCTTCTTGTGTTCAAGAAGCAAAAAATGAGATACAATCCGCACATGCTATCCAAAAAGAGCAAAAAGGTTGCCAAAAAGAGGAAGTAGAAGGAACTCACCATTCTAGCTAAGATTCCTCAAAAGCAGAAAACAAGAGCAACTCATGCTAGTAAAGCTTTTGTTTGTAAGAGAATACCTCCATCTTCCCTATCACACAACTTAAGCATATCTGAACATGATGATATATAACATGGCTCACCTACTCGTCCATAATATCTACAACATAAGCCTCCACCATCATCACCAATAAACCTTGCAAAGTTCAAGCAACCAGCAAGGCTATCATCATGGAGACCCTGGGTGCTTCTCACTAGGGATGAGTAAGCAAAGAAGAAGTTTCTAGTTTCATTCTTCACAAGGAATGGTCATAATTATTGCAAGCAGAAGGAGATAATCTTCAAAGATACATAAGAACCTGTCCAACACCGATTCATCATTGTGTCACCTACACCATGGAGGAGGTGTGACTGTTTTCATAAGCTCTCTACTATCGACAAGGCACTTCCATCAGATGCTATTGTGTCTTTTGAAACCCCATCATGGAGACAACCATTGTATCCTAACCTTGTTAGTATGTGGCCTCATTGGATGGTCAATAGGACTCAATAGACCACTCATCCATCCTCTGAGGGTAGACAAGAGCTTAGAAAACAGCCACTAGAGAGTGATGATCTGTCTCCAAAAGCACTTAAGGAATATCATCTTCTAGTTAGGATGGATCCATCATAGGAGAACCCAACTCCTCAAGTTCTTTGGTCAAAGAATGTTAGCATCTGGACTCCTATCACAAAGTTCTTGCTAGCAATCCTATTGATCTCAAACCTTCAAAGGCCAAGTGGGAACTAACAGGCATTCTTTGAAAGTAGATGTACATTTCTAACCAAGCATAGGCATACCCACCATGCTTACACATCAAAAGATCCACAAATATAAAGTTTATGCCTGATAGAACTTGTCCTCGATTGCCTATCTGTGATGAAGGAAAAAAGAAAGGCTTCAAGCTATACTTCAATGAATAGATGTTGAACAAAAGACAAAGGGTGTATATCACCATATACTCATTAGACAAAAGGACCTTATTTAACAAGTTGGTGAGAGAATTGGATAGTCATGATGCCTACATTTCATTGAATTAAACTGTGTGGTTTGATACAATGAATGCATTCACTTCCAACTTTGCAGATTGGCCCATTGATGATGATCACAAGGACACAATACAACTGTTGCGTCCAACTAAGGTATATCATTTCAATGATGATTTTGCTTGCTTTCTGAAGAATCCAGAAGATGATTTTCTCAAGTGTTTACTCAAGCTTCCCATTATTCCCAACCACACATTCTTTGATCTAAACCAAATAGATGAAGACGAGTTCATTGCATAAGTCATGCATATATTTGAAGAACTAAAGCTAGAAAGGGCTAAGTGGGAGAAGTATATGAAAGCAAAGATTACTTTGGAAAAGGAAGAAAAGGATAAAGAGAAGCAAGCTAAAGACACCACCACCATCTTCCAACAAGTAATTCATGATATTAATTCTTATGGTGATCATCAAGACAAAGAAACTGTTGTTGTGTCCCCTACTGACAAGGCTCCTGAACAACCACTAGAACGCATTCAACCAGAGAAGTCTAATGAGGTTACTTCAGCTTATAAGAAGGTAGTTGTCTATTTTACAAGTTCTAGCATTCCAAAGGACATTCTTCCTATCAACTACTCAACCCTTGTTGTTGTAACTAAAGACCAGGATCAAGAGATAATGGCTCAAGCCACGATGAAGCAACAAGAAGAAACTAAGATGGAGTTAGTGAAACAAATAGAAGAAACCATACAAGAGCTACAAGCCTTCATTGAACAACAAAGGCTGAAGAATTAGCAGTATCTACTATCCATCCTGAATTCCTTTGCTTCTTAGTTCACCAGTCAATCTCAGACACTTGTGCATTAACTCCAATTAGCTCAAGTCAATGTACTTGGAGTTGTCACCAACCCTGTTGTCCACCCATCAACAACTGTTTACTCAACCTCCACCACCAAGTATTCCGCCTCCACCCGTCCACTTCGAACCACCACCACCTGCTTAGAAAAAAGTAATTTCACCAGTCTATCTTTATTATTTTAGCGTCTATATATATGTATCCATGTTTAGCTCTATTACCTCTATTCTTTACTACATGCATTAAGGTTTCTAGACTCAGGGGGGAGTTCTTACAAACCTTACTTATATACACTCTAATAAGGCTCTCCTTAAAAACTCATAATCATGCACTTCATCTCATATCTAATCATGATTATGTTTTTCTATGATCAAAATTTATACGGTTTGACATCATCAAAAAATAGGAGATTGTTAGGTCTAGACGATCCCATGATCGTTAGACGACCAATCCTTGCCTTGGATTTTGATGATTACAAATGTATAAATTGTTAATAGACTAATGAGTTTTTGTCTAGTGAACAAAACTTACTACATAATGAGCTTTTAGTGCAGACCTCGTAACCTACAGGCTCTTATAAGTAAGTATCCACTCACTAGTGACAAACTGGGCAAACTTTTTTATTAATAAAGTAGTATTCAACGTCTAATATGTTGTTAAGAAACTTGTAGACTATTTATGAAAACCAGTGTTGTTACACTGTGTTCTTTTCATTCGCATCCAATTGGACTTAGTCACTTACAGTCACTCATTTTATACATTCTCATAAGTGACATCCATTACCTACAAAATGTAAGTGTTAGCTACAAAGGGAAGTGCACGTAAGTTGCTTTTTCAAAATTCACTTTTTCTCTCTTTTTCAATTGATAACGTTTGAAAATAAGGAAAAGACAAAATAGCAGAAAAGTGAAGAAGACTTTATTCAGAGGTCATTGTCACCGTAGAAGAAAAGCACGTGTCACTTTTTAATGTCTAGACGTTTATCCTTTCTCTCTCCAATCAGAGCACGCCTTGTCAAACTACTCCCCGTTGAGAGACAATAGTCACATCAAAGGATCAACGCCTTATCCCTAATGGATACTTCACTAAAGACTATAAAAAGGGGATTCATGTACAACATTCAATGACAGTTAATAATAATAGAAATTGCGAAAAAGAACATTGAAACTAAAACTCACTCATTTTAGTGTACGACACACAATTAGGGATGGAAATGGGATAGGCTACCTATCAGGGGCCTTTGGCCTGGCCTGGCCTGTTATAAAGGCCAGACTAAGGCTTTTTGAAAAGTCTGTTTAAATAAAAAGGTTAGGCTCAAACTTTAGAAAAAGCTTGTTAGGCCTATCAGGCTAGCCTATTTAATATATAAATTAAAACTTAAAAATAATATATTTTTTTCTAAAAATATTTTTCCTTATTATGAAGGTGGATCATCAACCACTTCAAAAAATCACCTTGAAAATCTCATAAAATGATTATTACTTATTTGGAAATATAACTAAGATGTTGAGACATTTTCTTTTTAAAAATTGTTTCTTTAACTTTCCTAAAATTAAATTTCCTAAAAAAATGTTTCTTCATGTTTGACAGATGGCTTGGGAATTAAAAATTTTATTCGTCTTTGTATTTAACTTCCCTTGGTTCTTATTTCTTATTTATTTTAGTATTTGGCATTAAGACTAGATTATAAAATGAAACTTATGGTATTTTATTTAGCTTACTTATTTTGTTTATAATATTTTGTTGAATACTTAAAAGTGCTCTAATTAACTTTAATTTATTTTTTTCATGCACAAATTAAAAGTGTAGTATGTGTCTTTATTTATATTAAATTTTAAAAAGTACTATGCGAATTTTCAAAGTTTTGCTGTATAGTCATTAGATTTTCTTTATATATAATATTTATTGCAAAATAGACTTTTAAATAGGTCAGACCAAGCCTAAAAAATAGTCTATGACAGGTAAATAGGCTAGGCCAAGTTTTATGTTTTTAAATCAGGCCAAGGCCAAGCCTAACCAAGCCTGGGCTGGCCTGACCTGTTTCCATCCCTACACACAATACTTGGGATTGTTAGATTAAGGGGGAGTCTAAGGTGTGCTAGTAGATGCCTAGAGAATACTAAGTATAGCCATGGCAGGAAAGAATACTTATTTGTAATCACTATTTGATTAGTAGAACTCTTTATAGTTGCGTAAAGGAGACTAGACATACTCTAATTGAGTGAACCAATATAAACCAAGTGTTCTACTCCTCTCTTAAGCTATCTTTTAATATTCTTTAAGCAATTATTTGACAAATCTTGCACAAGATTTTCATTCTTTGTTTTCATATAAAACCTATTTTGTTAAGGATTGGACAATAGTTCTATCTGTTTAAGTAAAACTTATATCTGTTAGTTGAAAATTGGTGTAAAACCTTTTGAACTTGCATAAAAACACCATCTTGTGAAAAAGTTTTATAATTTATCTAACACACTGTTCAACTCCCCTTCTAGTGTGATTTTTGTGATTTCACCCTTTCTTGTGATATTTGCCTTTATAGTTAATTTAGTCATCTTACTTCATCACTAAATGTATTTCTATTATGCTTTGGGGTTGTACGTGTTACCCTGTTTAAGGAAAACATCCATGTTATGATACTCTTTACTTCATTTATATATGTATGTTTTGTAAACCAAAAATATCTCTTTTAGTTCATTATATTTTATTCGCTTTAAATGTATGTTTTTAATCGAGACAACACTAATTTTTCTAGAAGAAAATTTAAATGATACGCAGTATCGACTTTAGAAAGCAACTAATAAATTTTAAAAAAAATTAGTGAAATTCTAGTTCATGTTTTCTCAACTTTAAATGACTACGAACTTAAATAGATTAATATATTGTATAAAATAAACAAATAGAATAATTAAGGCATAATTACGATATTAGAGATATGGTTGGTACATGTCATGTCACCAATTTTTACGCGAAGCAATACACATTAGCATTTAATGATGGAAATAGATGGCAAGGACTAAAAAGTATGGTTGGAAAAATAAGTTTTAAGGACCTTGACTAGTCAATAAAAAATTAATGACTAAAAAGAAAAATCTTAAAAGTTTAGGGTCTAAAAGATAGTATACCCTAATTTTAATATTTTTTCTCATTACCAAATATTTTAATATTATTAACAATGAAAGGCTTTTTATTTCTTGAAAACTAAATAAATATCTTAACTAACACACCTAGTGGCTATACAGAGGTGGTTTTGATTTGCAAAGCTTCATAAATAAACTACACATATATCCTTATGCCATCAAGCCTAAAGGTAACTTTGAGGAGAAGAATATGGAAAAAAGAAACTAAAACTTTGAAGAAGAAACATAAGCAAGTTACGATTAGGATTTTTATTGTTTCTTTGCATGGTATACTCCTAATATCATTGATAGAAATTACTTTGACATTGTTCATGAATTGTATGGCAGGAACTTTACCCTCAAGATTGACTATAATAAATTTGAACTAAATAAAAGATAAGAAAAAGAAACACTAAAGTAATATGAGAATTGTGTTGAGACAAAGTCCTTCTAGAAGATAATGTTTTGATTGTGGCAAACCCATATGAAGCAAAACTGAAGTAACTAAACTAAGCTGCTAATGGTTGCTTTGAGTGTTCTTTATTAAGATAAGACATATTCAAAATCATGTATAGGTGTGAATCATAGACCTACAGTGGAAGCTTTCCATGCATAGACTTTGCAATCTAAGCAGGACTACCAGAAAAAAAAACTATTCAAAAGCTGGAAAGGAAGTCATGTTTTTCAGGTTAAAGTGCAGATATCAAGAACTGTATATGATCAAAAGAATGATACTAGGGATAACTTAAGTTAAGGGGTAGATATCATAAGCTACAAATGGCTCAAGTATCAACTTCTCCTAGAGGTAAGTGAATGGACCATAACCCAGACACGCATAGGGAAAAATAACCTTCTTCACAAGGAAGAAGGGGTTCCTTATAGGGAAGGACAAACTTATTCTTCAGTAAGAGAAGAACATTTAAAAGGAACTCCATCGATACTAGAAGGTAGTTAAACCACTTTTAACCAGTGTAATTAAGAGGTCATAGTGAATAGGAAACCTCTATTGGATAGAGCTCAACCAATAAAAAATGATGGTAGCTGGATCATAACTATAATAAAGAGATATGATAAAACATACAAATGTAGAAACCAACTAGAGATTGAATGATATTTAGGCTTATGCAATTTATGCTTAAGTGTTCCCTAGATAGGTAGATGATGAGTTCTGAGCATAGCTATTAGGAAAGTAATGTGAGGTGAACCTACATATAAGTGTTGGATTCAGGGGGAGCTACTTAAAGAATGCAAAAGAACTTTGATTCAAGCATTGGTTTTGAGCTTTCAACATGCAATGAATGCCTTGAAGATAATTTAGTATGAAATGTGTAAAAGAAAAGCAATTCTGGTGATCCAAGTGCATTGCATTCATTTAATCCATAATTAACTTAATTGATTTCATAAAAATCACAAGGCTTTGATAATTTGACTAAGTTTTAAAACTGATTCAATTATTTTTGGAAAAATGCAAAGTGCACTGTAATAATCAATTACATACCGAATTAATCGATTATTTGCTTCATTTTCAAACCTGGAAAAGCTTTCATGAACACTTTAATCGATTACCATTATTTGTAATCAATTACATAAGCTTTTTGAAAAAGATGGTTCTATTAGAATAATTGATTACCAGTATTCGTAATCGATTACACAGCGTTTTAAGAAAAACATGTTGCACTGGAATAATCGATTACCAGTATTCGTAATCGATTACACAACGCTTTAAGAAAAACATGTTTCACTAGAATAATCGATTACCATGTTTCGTAATCGATTACACAAGCTTTTTATAAAACACAGTGCTACTGGAATAATCGATTATTTTGCTCGTTATTTAAACCCAAAAAACTCATGAACATTTTAATTGATTAAAATGGTGATTTAATCGATTACATAAGTGTTTTAATCGATTATATGACACGTTTAATCGATTACAGACAGTTACGAAAAGTTGTTATAAATAGGCTTGATGCTCAGCTGCTTTGATAACTTTGTGGAACATTACCCATATGTATTTTCTGAGCTTAAACAGTCTTGTGAGCATTCTAAAGTATTTTTTAAAGGGTTTAATTGTGTCTTGCTCCATTGTGCATTGATCATGTATGTTTAAGTCATTCTTGGAGCTTGAAACCGTTTCAAGATTAAGGAAAGTTGTGCTTATTGTCTATTAATCATTCAACCTGATCTGGTAACTTCATTTTGCATTGCATACTTTGGATCATCAGGTTGTTTCTCTCCTTAATCTGATTGTAATTTTCACTTTAGATTTTCTTTGTATTTTGGCTATTGTAATTGGCTTCTTGCTTGTAACTAGAGAAGGGGTTCTCTAGCTGGAAGAACTGATAGAGGACTATCTAAGGATCATGATGATGGAGGTCCATTCCAAGCCAAAGGTCTAGAACGTGAGCTTGAAACACTTCCTTTGGTGAGATTTGAAGGACCCATGACAAGGTCTAAAATCAAGCTTCTACAGGAAGAGATGACCAAGAGATGACCAAGAGAATCAGGAGGAGATGAATTGGAGCACCTTGAATATTGTAGGAGAGCTTGCTTCAGAATTCCTTTCGTAGCTTTCGTAATTTTGTAGTTTTCGTAATGTCGTAATTTAGTAATTTCTTATTTGTGTAAT
>QARZ01040842.1:27635-43970 GCA_013407115.1 Glycine latifolia | reverse complement strand
CAGAGCATCCATCTTCTGAATCATAAGAGATTCAAAGGGGCTATACTACTGTTAAGCAGGGCCTTCTTCAACTTCAGCTTCCTCTTCTTCTTCAACAGCTTCTCCTCCAACACCTTCAGCTTGAAGTAGTTGTCTAGTCATTTGCCAACCTTAAGGTGTCTTCACCAAGCCTAGCTTGTTCAGATGCTTGGTTTTGATGAGGTTGAAAATGTCAGTTGTGTTATCAACAACCTCATTTGAAACATCAATTTTAAAATGACCAATAAACCTAGAGATCAACACAGCATAAGGAAAGTTGTAGTTGATCAATCTAAAGGCCTTCAGCATTGTCTCAACATATACAAGCATCCAATTGATTTGGGTAGAAGTTTTGATGCCATACACCAGCTGTAGGTCATCATCAGTAGCTTGAGCATGGTTTGTAGATCTAGGAGTCAAAATATATGTAATGATATAGTGAAGAAGCATGTTCTTGTCATATTACCAGTTCCAAGCCTCAGCTTCAACCTAACTTGAGGCTCTAGAAGCATCCCTTTATAGGTGTCAATTCTGTTGTATCCACCAATCTCCTTATCAAATCTCCTTACACCAACAGGAGAAATACCAGTAACTACAGCCCATACCTCTTTATCAATAACCATGGAAACACCCTTCACTTGAGAGCAAATTACCCCATCCATGCTTGCCTTTGCACAGGTGTAAAACACCTTCACCGGCTCAGGGTAAAAAGTACCCTTAAGCTCAAGAACCTTCCTCAAGCCTTGGATTTTGAGAAGGTTGTGGAATTGAAATCCCTCATTGATGAACCAGTTGAGGTCCAGATACTTTGCGAGCATAATCAACTTTGTAGCATTGAATTGGATATATTTCATCCTATCCTTTTCTTCAGGGAACCAGGAATTCACTCCGTTCCCAGATGAATTTGATGATTCTCTAGCTTTCCTTTTTCCAATTTTTCTTTTCTTAGAGGTAGACATAGTATCTAGAGTTACAATAGATAGATGGGCAGTGTTTGGGATAAAATAGAGAAGAATGAGACTCAGAAAACGCAATGAGCTCAGAGAGAAGAGAATGAATTCAAGGGTGAACTTCTCTTTGGTGAAATGTTGTATATATAGGGGTTTCTAGGATTCGAATTTTGAATTTTGAATGGACATAACAACTATTTCGAGTCCCAGAGGTTTAAATGCTCTGAAGAAATTTGAAATTTGAATTTAAGAGTAGGTATGGCAGTTTAGATTTCCAAGAAATCTTCATAGATTGCAGAAACGCCATAAGTAATCGATTATGAACATTTTGTAATCAATTAATCCGTAGTCAGATAGAAGCTAAGTTCAATGGTGTAATCGATTAAACTAGTGAGAGTATAAACCAGAACAACATATAGTAATCGATTACCATAGTTTGTAGTCGATTAATCCAGAGAGGTCTAGATTCTGAAAAGGCTTTGTATCATGTGTAATCGATTAATTTGATGAAGTAATTGATTAATCCAGAGACTTAAAAGCTTTTAGAATCAGATCAGACAAGCAGTAATCGATTATTTCATTGAGGTAATTGATTACATAGGCTTCAAATTGTTTCTAAACAGCTTTCAAACATCAAAGAATCGATTAATTCGACACGTAATTGATTATTACAGTGAATTATGCGGAATATACAGTGATCATGCAGCAGAAACTCAATTTCAAACACTTTGGTATATGGTTAATCATTTAGTGAA
This sequence comes from Glycine latifolia, assembly GCA_013407115.1. NCBI lineage: Eukaryota > Viridiplantae > Streptophyta > Magnoliopsida > Fabales > Fabaceae > Glycine > Glycine latifolia. Next base: position 42,247 of record QARZ01040842.1, on the reverse strand, counting down.
TCAATCAATTAGAAATGCAACCAAAATGACTTGCTAACATATGTTGGATTCATCAAGTATGCCTAGCATGTTTCTAAGTGTATAAAACCTATCTTTTGCCAAAGGTTTTGTAAATATGTCAACCAATTGATTTAGAGTATCTACAAATTCAATTGTACAATTACCCTTTTGGATATGATCCCTGAGAAAATGATGCCTTATCTCAATTTGTTTGGTCCTTGAGTGCATAATTGGGTTCTTGGATATGTTGATGGCACTTGTATTGTCACAAAGCAGGGGTTATCTCCTTTAGCTCATGTAACAACCCGGATTATAAGTTGCTAATCTGTATGCTTGATGTGTGTGATTAGTAATTAATATTTCATGTGCCATGTGTGATATGTTGCTTGATTATTTGATTTATTTTGATGAGTGTTGGTTGTTTTTGTTTTGCCTTGGTAAACGTGTTTTATGATGGATGTGTTAAGTCAACTTTGATGGGCTGTGGTTGTTGCCCGAACACGCAAGGTGGACATCCCCTGTCAGCTGAGTACTTAAGAGAAGGAGTGTGCAGTGGAAGCTTATTCATCACTCTTCTCTTTGCACCTTCCTCTTGCTTTTCTCCGTTCTCTCTTTAAAACTCTTACACAGAACTCTCTTCCTCCCCCTTAACTCTTTTGTGTTGCCTTCCACTCCCGTAAAGCTTGTAAACGAACTCCTAATCAGGTAAGGGGAGTTTATCGTGTTTCCTAACGGCTTTAGATACCAAGGTTTGGGGGTCAGGGAGTCCAGCCGTGACGATAACTGCATGTCCCTGTGTGTGTTGTTTTCCAGAGAAGCCATGTCTTTTTATGAATGGGGCGTGTTATGCCTTGCTTTTGTTATATGTTGTTTTGTGTTGATGCATGGTGTTCTTGTGGGGAGTAGATGCTTTAAGAACTCCCGTGCATGTGTGAAGTTGGCACTTTGATGCTGAAATACTCCTAAAGTACTTTGCAGAAGTGTTTGTGAAGGTGATGAGTACCGGGAAGGGATAGACCGAGTTAGGGATGCATATCATACCCTTGTGTATGAGATGTCGGCTACCGGGATGGGTAGGCCGAGTTGAGCGGGTTACTTAGTATGCATGCATGCAGAATGTAACTTAATCCTTGTTGGTGAACGCCTGTAGACCGGGTCACCTACTCGGGATTGTTCCCTTAGAGTTATTAGAAACCTGATTCCTCTTCTATAAGGCATACCGGGTTCCATACACGTCTTCTTTAGAAGCTCATCCTTCCCTTTCCTTAGAGAAGCCGGGTTCCTTACCCGAGGTGGGCTGCTTCCTTTAGAATTACCAAGTCCAAACCCCTTTTTCCTCGAGAATTGTCAGGTTCCTCACTCGGCAGAGCTTGTTTGCTCTCGGAAAATGAGCTATCGGGTTCCCTTGCACTCTTACGTAGGTTGGCGAAAAACAAACCCGGGGTCAATTACATAGTGTAGAACCCGTCCTTAGAACTTTATAAAGAACCCTAAGGGCCTCTTGGTCACCCTTGACAAAACCCTAACAAACTCAACCGACCTCGACCAAGTTCTTCCGACCTCGTCCTCTTTACTATCCTTGCGTTCTCTTACCCAAAACTTCACTCCTTTGACCGACCCTTACCGACCTAGTCTGAGCTCTACCAGCCTAAACCGACCTTGTTCGCCTTCATCCGATCTCGTTCGGATCTTGACCTTGAAATAGTATGTCTAAGTTCCAACCCGGACACCTTGTATTTCACACCGGTTCGCTTGTTTGTATATGTTTATGACGTATGTGATTGCGTGGTAGCTTTTGAACTCGACCTACGTGGTGGCTTGAGATGAAAAACATGTTCGGATATACATAAATACCCACAGGGGGTGTATGGCAGTATCCTAGCCAGGATGAGTTGATCCTGGGCCGGGCCATACATTGATGGTGTCATGGTGACATTCTATGTATAGCAGTGAGATGCTGGGACTGGGTGGTGGTAAACCTTGCGAGGACCACGGTCAGTGCATCGAGGGGCCCTTATGTGGGCGGTAGGTTACGTAGGGGGTGTATGGCAGTATCCTAGCCAGGACGAGTTGATCCCGGGCCAGGCCATACATTGATAGTGCCTATGTAACATACAACATTTGCATGGCGAAAATGGGGTTAATGATTGGCTGTAGGGTACGGAGGTACTAGGGGGCCACATTTGTTGGGAACTCCTTCTGACACCTATTGGTTGATCACCATGGGGGTGATTCCTGTGCACGACAGAGTGACCCTAACATGCTACTGCACTGGGATGACCCATTTCCGGGATGGTACCACATTGCATAATGAGAATTGAGTCAGGAGCATGAATCATGCTAGATTTCACGAGTTGATTTATGTAATGGTTGTAGATGTCCGTATATGTTGGTGTTTGATGAATGTATGGAATGTTGTACTGATGTGTTGATGACTGTGTTGCTCCTTGATCGGGTTGTGCTTATTTCCTGTTGTATTCGTTGTTATTTAATACGATGAACTCACCATTGTTTTGTTGTGCCTTGTGGTTTGGCGCCTGCAATGATCGTGAATCAGGTTCGTGTGAGCAGATGGGCAGCAGTAGGTGCTTTTGGGGAGAAGACCGGGTTGTTTGGAGCTACCGTGTTTTGCCGGGATGTCGATGGACATGATCCCGGGCTGGAGTTGCATTTTACTAGATGCACCCCTGGATTTAATTGATGCACTACTTGTTTTGCTAACTACACCCCTGATTCCTATTTTCCTTTTCTTCCATTTTGATTTGTAAAACACTTGATATATTTTCTTTTTGAGACATAATCTTTGTACTTATAATTATATTATGTTTTATGAGTACCTTGATCTACGTGTATATTCTATGATGATAGCCAATATATGCTCGCGAAAAAATCATCTTTGTTTTCATAAGTAACCAAAGGGGTGTTCTTTTATTAAAATGAATTTATATGCATGGTTGTGAGCTAGTAATACAGTAGGGACGTGGCGGGTCGTTACAGCTCAACCCCAAAATCTAGTAGTTGTTGTTTCAACCAAAGGCCTTGTGCATAGTAGCTTCCAGCAAAGATATATTCAGCTTCAGCAGTTGACAAGGCAACACAAGATTATTTTTTGCAGTGCCAAGAGATGAGTGAGCTGCCTAACAAGTGGCATGTTCCACTAGTGCTCTTCCTATCCAATTTGCAACCTGCAAAGTCAGACTCAGAATATCCAATTAAGTTGAGAGATGCACCTTTAGGATACCAAAGTCCAACTCTTGGTGTAGACTTGAGATATTTGAGGATCCTTTTAACTGCAGTTTGGGATTTGCTTGGTATCTAGCACACAAGCATAGACTTAACATAATGTCAGGTCTACTTGCAGTTAATTACAACAAAGATCCAATTATTCCTCTGTATTTAGACTCATCAACACTTTTTCCTTTGTCATCTTAATCAAGATAGGTTGATGTTGCCATTGGAGTTGCAACATCCTTGCTCTTCTCCATTTAAAACTTCTTAATCATTTCCAGACAATATTTGGCTTGACTAAGGAAAGTTTCATTCTTCATTTGCTTGAGTTGTAGTCCTAGAAAGAATGTGAGCTCCCCCATCATTAACATTTCAAACTCATTTTGCATTGAGACAAAAAATTCCCTACACATAGATTGATTAGTTGAACTAAATATAATGTCATCCACATAGATTTGAACCAACAAGATATCATTGCCTCTTTTCTTGATGAACAAGGTTTTGTCAACTTGTCCTCTTATGAAAGGTTGATCAAGCAGAAATTTGCTCAATCTCTTATACCAAGACCTTAGTGTTTGTTTCAAACCATATAAAGCTTTTCTTAATTTGTAAACATGGTTAGGATATTTGTAATCAGTAAATCCAGGAGGTTGGTCAACATATATCTCTTCCTCAATGTAACCATTCAAAAATGCACTTTTAACATCCATTTGAAACAATTTAAAGTTCATCAAACATGCATATGCAAGCAATAACCTAATGTCCTCTAGCCTAGCAACTGGAGCATAGGTTTCATCATAGTCTGTGCCTTCCTCTTGGTTGTATCCTTTTGCAACCAATCTAGCCTTGTTCCTTACCATGATGCCACTTTCATCAAGCTTGTTTCAAAAAACCCACTTGGTGCCAATAGGTTAATGAGTAGAGGGTCTAGGAACTAATTCCCAAACTTTGTTTCTTTTGAATTGATTCAATTCATCACGCATAGCCATCAACCAATGTTCATCAAGCAAAGCTTGATCAATGCTCTTTGGTTCAATCTATGACACAAAAGCCATAGTACAACAAAGATTTCTTAAAGAGGATCTAGTAGAAACTCCCTTAGATACTTCCCCAATTATATTGTCAAGGGAAAGGTCTTCAGTTATTCTCCAATCCTTGTGCCTTTGTAATGGTGTTGACTGTTCCAATTCATCATATGGTTCTGCCTTTTCCTTTTCATTTAGATCATTAAGTTGCATAAATCCTTCCATTGGTCCTGCATCAATATCACACTTCATTTTCTCCTTGGAGGGATTAGACTCATCACATATAACATGGACAGATTCCTCTACACACAATGTTCTTTTATTAAAGATTCTATAAGCTTTACTTTGTAAAGAGTAACCAAGAAAAATTGTTTCATAAGCTTTAGAATCAAATATGCCAAGAGAATCTTTACCATTGTGTAAAACAAAACACTTGCATCCAAATGCTCTAAAGAGAGATATGTTTGGTTTTCTTCCTTTGTATAGTTCATAAGGGGTTTTCTTCAAAATAGGCCTTATGAGAATCCTATTCAAAGTGTAGCAAACTGTACTTACCGCATCAGCCCAAAAATATTTAGGCAAAATTGTTTCATTGAGAAGGGTTCTTGCTCCTTCTTTAAGGGATCTGTTTTTCCTCTCCACAACACCATTTTGTTAAGGTGTTCTTGGAGCTTAAAAATTGTGATTAATTCCAAATTCTTCACAAAACTTTTCAAAGTGTTCATTTTGGAATTCTCCACCATGATCACTTCTAATTGAAACAATATTGCATGTTTTTTCATCTTAAATGATCTTGGCTAATTTTCTAAATGCTGTGAATGCATTACTCTTGGATCTTATGAATAAAGTCAATGTGTATCTAGAGTAATTATCTACAATAACAAGCCCATAGAAATTACCCCCCAAGCTCATGGTTCTAGAAGGACAAAATAAATCCATATGAAGCAATTCAACGGGTCTAGAGGTGGAAAAACTATTTTTACTTTGAAAAGAATTATTTGATTGTTTCCCTTTTTGACAAGCTTCACATATTTTATCATTCTCAAACTTAAGCTTAGGTAAGCCTTGATTGAGTATTTTTAGATTAATATTTTTATATTCTTCTTAGCTTATTTAACTTCTCTTGGACTTTTATTTTCCCATTCTAATTCAGTTTTTGCCTTAGGCAAACAAGTGGGCTTAATTGATAGTTGTTGCTTATTTTCGGAGTTTTCTCTTACTTGACCTATCTTCGTTGTACAGGACCTAGAGAGCTCTACAAAACTCCAAATGGCACGTATGAGTGGTCCCTGGAAATATAAGGAAAAGATACACAATTTTCTTAGAGATAAGTCGAGGCCAATTCTGTCATTTTGAGGATCATTTTAGGCTTGGAAGTCAGAATCACTGCACTTGAATTTTGGGCTGCGAAATTGGTGTAATTAGTAATTAGTTAGATTAGTTGGGCTTAATTATGGTCCATCCTTTCCTACTGACTCATTCACTATATTTTAGTGATTTTAGTTATTTGGATGGACACACTTCATTTTAGCAAAAACATATTTTGTAGTGACTTTTAGAAGTTTTTAGAATTAAAACTCTTTCTCTTATTTTCTCTCAACTGTTCTTCATTATTCTTCACTGTTCTTCATTTTCATTTCTGTTCTTTCATTTTCTTGCACTAATTTCATGGGGCTTTCATTGATGATCATGTAAGGCTAAACAATCAATCAATCCAAGGATCCAGCCCAAGCAAGGAGAATTTGAGTTCTGGTTTGGTATTTCAAATTATGTGTGAAAGTTCACTTTCTTCTTCAATCCTCTATTCAAATTTCATGATTATGAATGTGTTTAGGATTGAAAACTGATTAGGTTATGGATTCATTTCCTAATTTTGAATTTTAATCACAGATTATTTGGATGATATTCCAATTAGGTTGTGGTTTCAATTAATTTAGGGATTAATTTGATTAAACTGCTTCTAATGAAATTGAATGAACTTTCATAACAAAATCATTATCTGAGAACTATGATAATTCGTATTGCTTGGTTTGGTGAATTGGATTGATTCTTTTTAATCTGTTTTAGAATACCTATTATCAATTCTGTTAATTTCTATTTTGCTATGTTTTTCTGCAATTTTCATTTATCGCATGCAAACTGTTCGATAAAAATTCTCATATTATTTACTAGTGAATTGAAGTTGGAACCATATTGATTGTGTCTCTGAGTCGACCTAGTTTAATCCTGTGCTATAGAATTAACGTAGTTTAATTGTTTTGAAGTGATACGACATTGGTTATTAAGCCTATGACTAAGTCCTTCCTAACAAGCTTGTTCATATGATGCATGTTTATGTGACTAGCTCTCCTATGCCATAATCATGTCTCATTAGTTTTACTTACAAGGCAACTAGTGTTGTGAATGAATGCATGCTTAATGGATAGGACATAAATGTTACCCTTTCTCTTACCAACATGGATAATCTCACAACTTTGACCATCACATATAAGGCAACAATTGTCATTGAAGGAGACTTTGTGCCCTTTGTCGCATAGTTGGCTTTTACTAAGAAGCTTGTGCTTCAAACCTTCCACATAAAGCACATTCTTTATCTTTGTTTTGAACTATCTCCTATATTTCGTTCTCCAATGATCTTTCCTCTATTATTATCACCATAAGTGACATATCCTCCATCTTTGTGAGTCAAATTTGTGAGCATGGACATGTCACTTGTCATGTGCCTAGAGCAGCTACTATCAAGATACTATAATGCTGATTTTGCTCTTAGACACACTGCAAAAATCAAATTAAGTAACAAAGAAAGGTACCCAATGTAGGTTGGGTCTATAGGGGTTAGTTGGATTCCTTTTACTCTTAGGTACCCAAATGCATTCACTATTTGGCACATAGTATCTCCTAGCATAGCATCTAATGTATGTATGACCTTTCTTCATGCAATAATTGCAAGTAATAGATTTTGATGCTTTTTCAAAATGAGTCAATTGATGATATTTAGTTTTTGAAAAGCCTATTTGATTTTTCTGTTTTGGTGGTACAAATTTTGTTTTTCCAAAAGGTTTTGATCTATGTTTGTAACCTAAACCAGAAGTATCTCCAGCATACTTTTGAACACTAAGCATTTGATTCAAACTACATTTTTCTCTATAAAGTCTTTTCAAAAGATCAACCAAGTAAGAATTTTCTGAAAGCAAAAGCATGTATTTTTCACCTTGACTCTTTTTGTAATCATCAAATTCTTTTTGTAAAAGCTTGCATTTATTAAAATTTGAAGATGATAAAGCACATACACATCCATTAGCTTTGTAACTTGAAACAAGCTTTTCATTTGCTTCTTTCAAATTGCAAAGTTCATATTGCAATTCAGCAATTTTGGTAACATGCCATTTGAGATTACATTTCAGCCTATTATTGGTTTGTGCAAGCTTTTGGGCCTCTTCATGCATCTCATGGAAAGCATCAACAATATTATCATATTCAGAATTTACCTCAGATTCAGCACTTGAGAATTCTTCGTCATCACTTAATGTGGAAGTGAAGAAAACATTTGCTTCTTCATTCTCACTTGTTGATTCGAAGGTTGTTGAATCATTGTCTTCTCATGCTATATATGCCTTCTTTGGCTTCCTTTCTTTCTTTGTCTTCCTCTCACCTTGTTGTTTCTTCAAAAAGATTGGACATTCATATTTGATATGTCTGGGCTTACCACATTCGAAGCAAGTGAAGTTGGTGGAGTTGTTGTTGTTGTCATTTTTCCTGTTGAACTTTGACAGCTTTTTGTTCTTGTTTCTTCTCATGAACTTGTTGAATTTCTTCACTATTAGGTTCATGTGTTCATCACATTCATCTTCACTTCAGTCTTCTTCTTTTTCCATATGAGTTGATGCAGTTTTCAAGGTTATACTTTTATGTTTCTTCTCTACATCCTCTGCATGTGTTAGTTGTGACATTTCAAGTTCATACTTAAGAAGCTTACCAAAAAGTGTAGCCATGGACATCTTGGATAGATCTTTGGATTCCTTGATTGCTATAACTTTTGGTTGCCAGGGTCTTGTGAGACACTTCAATATTTTGATGTTCAAATCTTTAGCATAAAAAATCTTCCCAAGACCAAGAAGATGGTTAACAATGTGAGTAAACCTTGTTTGCGGCTGAGATTGAAAACAATAGGAATACACACAATAACCAAGAGGGGGTGAATTGGTTAATAACTTGGTGTTTTAAAGTTTTCTTTTCAAAATCAGAGTTAGGATCTTAATCACTTTAAAACCAAAGAAACCTTTAATTCAATCAATTCACTCAGCTCAAGGAAACTATGTCTCAAAACAGAACTTGTTGAGTAATGATAAGAGCACCAAGAATCAATGAACAAGATAACCAAAGGAAATTAGAGAGTAGAGAATCAACACAAGAATTTATACTGGTTCACTTCTCAAGCAAAGCTACATCCAGTTTTTAATCAACACTAGATTAGAATTCCATTATTGAAAATTTCAGTTCTTACAAGCTTGATTACATTTACTCTTTATCAACCCTAGATAAAGAAAGGAAATCTAAAACCCTATTAGACACCTTATCAACAAGAACCAGAGAACACTACTTTGTTCTTCCCTAGAGAACACTACTCTAGTGCAAGCCTCAAGAACAAATTACAATAGCACCCAATTACAGAAATTCAAAACAGAATTACACCCAAAGAGAATGGAGAGAAACAACCTGATGATCCAATGTTTATGAATACAAATGAATTACCAACAGAGTTGAATCACCAAATGAAACTTCAGAACATGCTCTCCTATTCTTCTTTGAAAGACTCTTGCCCAAGTAATCAATCAAAAACTCATGTGGATTAAGAAGTGGGACAAGAGGTTTATATGCTCAGAAAAACTCTTTAAATCTTGGTGAAGGCTTGAAGGTAATTAGAAATTCGTATTAGACAAGGTAATAAACAGAGCAAGCCTCACTCCTATTTATAATAAAATTTCATAACTAACGTTAATCGATTAAACGCGCCAAATAATCGATTAAAATGCTTAAGTAATCAATTAAATTGCCATTATAATCGATTAAAGTGTTCATAGGTTTTCTGGGTTTGAACAACGAATAAAATAATCGATTAATACGAGCCGTAATCAATTAAACCAGTAGCACAGCATTTCATTAAAACCTTGTGTAATTGAGAAACGGTAATCGATTAAAGCAGTGCAACATTTTTTTCTGAGAGCATTGTGTAATCGATTACAATACCTGGTAATCGATTATTGCAGTAGAACAAGCTTTTCAAAACATCTTATGTAATCGATTACAATACATCGTAATCGATTAAAGCAGTGAAGCATAATTTTCCTTTAACACTAAATAATCGATTACAATAAATGGTAATCGATTAAAGTGTTCATCAAAACTTTTCCAGTTTTGAAAACAAAGCAAATAATCGATTAATACGCTGTGTAATCGATTAAACCAATGCACTTTGCATTTTTCCAAAAACATTGCTTCTTTGATTCATTTATAAAACCATGCTTTGATTCTTTGTTAAAACACTTAGGTACATGAATGATTAAATGCATGCAATGCAAGGATCAACAGATTGGCCTCTTTAACACTTCATTTGATTTACAATCTTCCAAGGCATGTGAGAAAGCTCAAAACCATTCTTCAATTCCTAAGCTTCAAGCTTTAAGATGCTCCCCTAATATCCAACAGAGATATGTTTTCAATATTGCTCATCTTGAACATTTCATATTCATAAATCAAGGCATGCTTCCTTGACCTTCTCACTTCATTTGTTCCTTCATGAGTTACTTCCAACATCTCCCACATTTCTTTTGTGCTTTTACACCTAACAGTTCTAAAGAATTTTTCAGAAGAAAGAGCAGATGTAATCATGTTTTTAGCTTTAAAATCATACTGTACAATTCTTTTTTCTACATCCATCATCTCATCCCACTTCTTGGGAATTCTTTCATTATCAACAGTTTTGGTAGGGATCAAAGGACCTTTCTCAATAGCATTCCAAGCTTGGGGGTCGTTTGATTGAATAAAAATCTACATATGATTTTTCCAAAACTAAAATGCTCTCCCTTAAACATCAAAGGACGATTGAGAGAGACTTCCTCTTTAAAAGTTATTTGTGTAGTATTCATTTTCTTTCAAAAGAAAGTGATCTTGAATAACTTTCAAGAACCAGCTCTTGATACCAATTGAAAACAATATGAATACACTCAAATACCAAGAGAGGGGGTGAATTGGTATTATCTTGACCTTTTAAAATTCTTTATGAAATCAGAGTTTAAGGATTTTTATCACTTTTAAAACCAATAAGACTTCAATTCAATCAAATCACTCAGTCCAAGATTCCAATGACAAAAACCTACACTTGTTGAGTAATGAAGAAATCATAATTGTCAAGAGATCAAGATAGAAAGAAGAGATAGAACAATATGGATCAACACAAGCACATATACTAGTTCACTTCTCAAGAGAAGCTACATCCAGTTCTTCTAATCAAACTAGATTAGAGTTCCAATAATTCAAATGTGTTCTTTACAAGCAATTACAAGTGATCTTCTTTATCAACCCTAGACAAAGAATCAAAATTCTAACACCCTATTAGAAATCAAATCACATAGACTCTGAGAACCCTACTCAGATCTTTCCCTAGAGAACACTACTCTAGAAAGCTTGAAAGAACCTTTTTGAACTCAGCCTTACTAAAGAAATTTGAAACACAAAACAATCTATAAGAAAGATTCAAGAGTGACACAACTTGTGATCCTCAATAGATGAATGAATGTACGAATGAAGTTACCAATCAATTCCAGATTGCAAGAATGTTAAAGCACAGAATTAGCTCTCTTGAACTTATTTTCTAATCTTGTCTTGACTCATCTTCAAGTATGAAGCAAAATGATCATTTCATTTTAAGCAAGAAATCTATTACTCAGAAAACTGTTTCTTGGACCTATGAGACCTTAGCTTGTGTTGGGTATTTCGTATTCTCTGATAGAATGAAGTATATGATGTATATCAAATGACAGACCCAAGCAACTTTAAATAGAAAACAGTTCTAACAGATTGTAATCGATTAAAACGTATGCGTAATCAATTATTTTATGTTATGTAATTGATTATTAATCCAAGTAATCGATTAAAATGTTCTTGAGACCATCTGGAAAATTTTCATGAATAAAGTAATCGATTATTCTGTGAAGTAATCGATTAAAGAAATCAGTCTCAATAATGCAACAAGCCTTGGTAATCGATTACAGATTGTGGTAATCGATTAAAGTAGTCATGTGCAATTTTCAGAATAAGCCTAGGTAATCGATTACAGATTGTGGTAATCGATTAAGACAGAGTGACATATTTAGAAATGTCTTGTGTAATCGATTACATTAGAGATAATCGATTAAGCAGATAGTCATGATTTTCATTTTGTACTATGTAATCGATTACGATTAGCTTGTAATCGATTAAAGTGTTCTACATGGCTTTTCCAGAAATTAAATAGAAATTGATAATTGATTATATCCTTGTGTAATCGATTAAAGCAATGTAAAATGAATTTTTCAAAAAACTAAGCCATGGAATGTTTCTTTTCAAATGCAAGCATAAAACCTTAAGTTTTTTTCTTTAAAACATGTATGCATGAATATGTTTATGCTTTATGCAATGCAAGGATCAAAATATAAGCCTCTTAAACCATTTTACACATTACAAATGTCTTCAATTGAATGGCATGTAAAAAGCTAAAATCTTCAAGTGAAAAGGGCTTCATCATTGATCTTCTTCTTTAGCTCCCCCTATATCTAACACTTGTTGGATATAGGGGGAGCATCTTAAAGCTTGAAGCTTAGGACTTGAAGGATTGTTTTGAACTTTTTCACATGCCTTGGAATGCCTTGGAAGAATGTAAATCAAATGAAGTGTTAAAGAGGGCAATATGTTGATCCTTGCATAACATGGATTTAATCATTTATAAGCCTAAATGTTTTCACAAAGAATTAAAGCAATCTTTTATAAAAGAACCAAAGAAGCATTGTTTCTGGAAAAATACAAATACCACTGGTTTAATCGATTACACTGCTATTTAATCGATTATTTGGTTCGTCTTTGAATCTGGAAAAGCTTTGAAGAACAATTTAATCTATTACCATTTCTTGTAATCGATTATTTAGTGTTAAAGGAAAATCATGCTTCACTGCTTTAATCGATTACCATTTATTGTAATCGATTACATAAGACTCTTAGAAAAGCTTGTTTCACTGCTTTAATTGATTACCATTTCTTGTAATCGATTACACAAGGCTTTTTAGAAATACTAAGTTACTAGTTTAATCGATTACAGATCGTATTAATCAATTATTTTGCTCGTTGTTCAAACCCAAAAAACCTATGAACATTTTAATCGATTAAAATGGCAATTTAATCGATTACATAAGGCGTTTTAATCGATTATTAAGCGCGTTTAATCGATTATAGTTAGTTATAAAGTTTTGTTATAAATAGAAGTGAGGCTTGTCTTGTTTCAAAACCTGAGTAATTCAAATTTCTGATTACACATAAGCCTTCACCAAGATTGAAAGAGTTTTTGAGTTTACTAACCTCTTTTTGAATGATTTCTTGGGCAAGAAACTTGAAAGGAGAATAGAAGAGCATGTTCTGAAATTCATTTGTTCATTTAACTCTGATTGGTAACTCACATGCATTCATACATATTAGATCATCAGGTTGTTTCTCTCCATTCTCTTTGGGTGTAAATTTGTTTTGAAATTTTTGTAATTGGGTGCTGTTGTAAATTTGTTCTTGAGGCTTGTCTAAAGTAGTGTTCTCTAGGAAGAACAGAGTAGTATTCTCTGGTTCTTGTTTGCTTGAAGTCTAATAGGGTTTTAGATTTCTTGTCTTTATCTAGGGTTGATAAAGAGAGATTGTAATATAGCTTGTAAGAATTGAAATTTACAATAGTGGAATTCTAATCTAGTGTTGATTAGAAACTGGATGTAGCTTCTCTTGAGAAATGAACCAGTATAAATCCTTGTGTTGATTTTCTGTTCCTTAATCTCTATTAGCTATCTTGTTCATTTGTTCTTGGTATTTTTATCATTACTCACAAGTTCTATTTTTGAGCTATTGATTTCTTGAGTTGAGTGAATTGATTGAATAAAAGCTTTCTTGGTTTTAAAGTGATTAAGATCATTACTCTGATTTTGTAAAGAAAATTTAAAACACCAAGTTTTAATCAATTCACCCCCTCTTGGTTATTGTGGGTATTCCTATTGTTTTCAACACTCACGTCAAAGAATCCAATTCTCCAAACCCTAACCTAGGTTGTAACACCTTAGCCCTAACCCTAAACCCTGCACTTAAGAAGAGACAAAGCCTCTAATGTCTGATGTTTGTTGTGCTCTTCTTTTTCTCTCAGTTTATTTCAGTCTCTTATCTACTCATGTCAAGTAATCCAATGCATTTCAAAACCTTATCTACTCACATCAAGGAATCCAATTAATTTTTGACCCTTATATACTCATGTCAGGGAATCCAACGTATTTTAGACCCTTATCTACTCACATCAGGGAATCCAACGTGTTTCAGACCCTTATCTACTCACGTCAATGGATCCAATTTATTTTAGACGCTTATCTACTCACGTTAATAAATACAATTTATTTCAGACCCTTATCTACTTAATTCAGTAAATCCAATTTATTTCATAGCCTTGTCTACTCACATCAAGGAACCCAACGTATTTCAGACCCTTATCTACTCATGTCAAGTAATCCAATTTATTCTAGACTCTTTTGTATTATGTTTCTCGCGCACAATGCTGAAATTTACAGTAGTCCAACTTGTTGACAACAAAAACATGAAAGGTATGATTTCAGTTATTCGCCAAATTGAGATTCTTCAATGTTGCGAATTGTATGCAATCATCAAGCACAATATAGCTCCCACCCCAAACCCTGAACCAATACCTTATCAACAACAATATTATCCTCAGTCCCATTATTCATAATTATCTAATGCAACCCAAGAAACTTTAGCTTTATCCCAACAATAACAAAATATATTTGAACCAAACAACCATTTGATGCTACTAAGGATCATCCTCACACATACTTTAATTCTCCTACATTAGAGCCTTCCTCATCAACCCGACCAAACGAGTATGAGTTCACAGTAGAGCCAAACTTACCTAACAAAGAACTCTATCCCTTTAGTGAGGATGAATACGAAGTTCTTCACAATCAACCCCAAGAGGAAGATGATGAGGAAGAAGCCCGACCTGTTTCACCAATCACAAGCGTACTACCCTAGATGCAAAATTTTGAAGAAACCTATTTTCAAGATTTTGAATAC
>QARZ01040842.1:0-12265 GCA_013407115.1 Glycine latifolia | reverse complement strand
TATCTTTAGAACTCGATTGCGAGGAATCGATTCGAGGTTAACATAGTATGCATCAATAAGGATAGAAAATGATTTAAACATGGTAATATTAATTGGATACCGAGGTATGAATGATGAAATCCAAATCCTATGCTTTTCTTGAATTAATTAGTTTCCGTACTTTTTAATAATTTTCCATTATTTCCGTAAAACCATCAAAACTTCGACCATACTCGTTGTACATAACTATTAAACTGTTAAGTTTTATTTGGAAAAACTTAGTAGCATAAGTCCTTGTGGAGACGAACTTTTATAAATTTTGTAACTTACAACGACAATTGGTACGCTTGCCAAAAGTCTAACAAGTTTCTGGCGCCGTTGCCGGGGACTTGAGTCGCTCGCTCAGTTCTTTCAAATTTAATTTTTCAGTTGAATAGGACTTTTTCTTTACTTTCGTTATTTTAATTTTGTATAAATTCTCTTTTGTTTTATTTTATTTTCCGTAACCTCGGTACTTACGAATTATTGCAAGTTTGTCTTTTTTCTTTTTGAGGTAAATTTCTTGCAGATACATCGTTATTAAATTTAGAAATTACCAAAACCATAAAGGAAAAGAAACAAACATCCAAAAAGCTACCGAGTAAAATCTTCTTCTATTTTGATTCTCCTTCACCAGTAAAGCCACCTGTAATTTATATTATGGCTGATAAAGGTGGGGGAGAAGAAAATAGACCACCACGGAGGACTCTTCGTGACTATGCGTATCAACAAAGACCAAAGCATTACAACAACATAGTCATTCCTCCTTTCAGTAAGAAGGTTGTGGAATTAAAGCCCGCATTGCTCAGTCTTATTGGATCACATCCATTCGCTGGACTAGATCATGAAGATCCATACACTCATTTGTCTACCTTCATGGAGCTGTGCAGTACCATGGGAGCTTCTGATGCAGATATTGAAGCTGTTTACCTTAGAGCTTTTCCATTTTCTTTAACAGGTAAGGTAAAGACTTGGCTTCAATCCCAACCGAACAAAAGTCTTAGCACTTGGGAAGAAGTGGAGGAGAAATTCATTGCCAGATTCTTTCCTCCATCTAGATTCATAAGCGCAAAATCAACAATTGCTATTTTTTCCCAAGGATTTAATGAATCTCTCTGTGAAACATGGGAGAGATTCAAATCACTACTGCGGAGGTGCCCAAACCATAATTTTGAAGATGCTGCACAATTACATATTTTTTTTACAGTGGTTTGAGACCTCAAACAAAGATGATTCTTGATGCCTCAGCTAGAGGTACGATGATGTCAAAGAGCCCGGAGGAAGCAATTGTAATCATTGACTCCATAGCAGCCAGTGATTACGAATCTCATCATGATAAATCTCTGATTCAAAGAAAATGTATAATTGAGTTGGATACTCAGAATGTAATTCTAGCTCAAAATAAACTCTTGACTCAATAATTAGAGGCCTTAACAAAATAGATAGGCCAACTTCCTCAACAAATTCAACAAGCACCTCATGGTTGCCAACAAGAGGAGGTCCATTATTTGCAGAATCATACTAGGCCTCAGCAAAATTATCAAGGAAATTACCAAGGCTACATAGGTGGTCCAGGTTCAAATCAGCCTTATGGCTGGAGGCAACAAAATGATCATGCATATTATGGTCCAACTAACTCTTCTTTTGTAGGCCCCTCTAACAACTCTTATGCAGGTTCTTCAAATATGAGTCCACCAGAACAACAACAAGAAGCTTAGCCTGATAGAATATCAAAAATGGAAGATACTCTAACTCAGTTTATGCAGATGTCCATTTCAAATCAAAAGAACACTGAGGCTTCCATCAAAAATCTTGAAGTTCAGGTTGAACAGCTTGCAAAACAACTATCTGAGCATAGCAGTGGACCTTTTTCAGCAAACACACAGGTTAACCTAAAAGAACCAAGGGAATGTTTTAGAGTGGATGTCTTGAATGGAGGAATTTCTGACTCCAAGAAGTTGGTTCAAGGAAAAGATCATTCAGAAAAACATTAACTGAAGCATTAGAGGAGATGAGTGAATCTGAAGAAGATGCTAGTTTAGATTATCTCCAACAAACACATGCTTTCAAGGAAATTCCTTACCAACAGGCTATCTTTGAGGAATTGTTAGAGGAAGAGAAAGATCAAGAATCACAAACAAAGGTAAACACAGTACCTCCACATGCTAACAATATTTTCCTTGTAGGAAATTCAAAGAAACCAGTTACCATCCATTCAAGTATCTCTGAAAAAGGAAAGAAACTGGTGAAAATTATGAAGGAAAACATAGAAGCCATTGGCTCTCCATTGTTGTCCAATTGCTGGAAGCCTGAGCCATAACAAAGGCGTCCAGCTAATACGACATTAAAGAAGCACTCCTGGGAGGCAACCTAGTGTTTTTAAGTTTTTGACTTTATGTGTGTTATTTTAATATATGTCTTATGTCTTTTTAATTTAGGTCTTATCTTTTTGGAAAGTATCATCTATTTTTGCTAGAACTTAGATACAGGTCAGGTTAGGGGGAGTAGCAAAATAGATGAAGACAAGGAATGTGATAGATCCTGTTGATTATCTAAATGAAGGGCACTGAAGATCCTCAGCCACGATCTTCAAAAAATTTGTGACATTGTTTATTTTATTTACCGCTTTGTAGTTTAAATTTAGTACTTTGTTTATTTAGTTATTATTATGTTTGATCTTTTTGGGGCTTAACTGATATAACATGTTTTAAAAAGAATCAACAGATATAAATATTTTGAAACTTGTTTTATTGGATCAGAACACCACAAAATGAGTTTTTTTTTTTTTTGAAACTTTGAGAATGAAAAAAACAAATGAATGGGTTTTCAAATACCAAATGAATGCAAGCTATTTTTACATGAAATTAATAAAGAATATCTTTCAAAACATTGATTTGATTTAAACATGAAAATAGACCTTAAGCCTAGTGAGTGTGTGCAACCACATAGATTACATTGAGTGTCCACACTGATATGATTTATAATTGATTTTGCATGAATTTCTAATTGTCATAACATATGATGCATGGATATGATTTAGGCCTTCTTTCTTTTTGAACATCTTTTTAAGCCACTGGCCAAAAAGATATCCCAACATAAATATAATGATTTACCATTTGCAAACCCTTTTGAGCCAAACACTTGATATTTTGTTGGAACCCTAACCTAGGATAAGAATTCCTTACCTTACCTTAGGTTAGGAGAGCAAAAAGGGAACTATTTTGTTGATGGAAACTTTTTGGGTAGCTCATGTGATGAAAAAGACTTTTAAATGTGGCTATATGCTATTCATGTGATAAGTAAAAGAAAAGAAAGAAAGAAAGAAAAAGAAGAAAAGAAAAAGAAAAAGGAAACAAATTCCTTGTGTTTGAAATATACAAAGTGATGGGTAAAAAGCTTGACAGATATCTTAGAAGAAATAGGAAGTGATAATCTAATTGTTTTATCTTTACTTGCTCTCCTAGTCT
Source organism: Glycine latifolia (assembly GCA_013407115.1). Classification (NCBI taxonomy): domain Eukaryota; kingdom Viridiplantae; phylum Streptophyta; class Magnoliopsida; order Fabales; family Fabaceae; genus Glycine; species Glycine latifolia. The sequence continues at coordinate 8,780 of QARZ01040842.1, read as the reverse complement.
CAAGGTAACTTTGAATATCCAGAAAAACCAAGACTTCTTTCAAAGCCAGGCCTAACCCTAAAAGCCCTAATGATCCATGATAAGTATGTATTTTGATTTGATGGGAAATGATTGCAAAATTAATCTATAAGGTATCAGTATTGGAATTGAGAATAAACACTCACCTGTGAGAGTTAAACACCTTCGAGAGGTTTTCCTCTGTTTAAATCAAGCACATGTTTCCTCTGATGTTCTTTAGAAATGAAATGTGAATTGATCTTAATCTCATTTTGGTTTTGTAAATTCCATCTTTTGTTTCAAATTCTCAAGGTTAATTATTTGAAAATATGTTCTGATCACTCTAAAAAGTTGATTCTTTACAAAGCATGTTCATCCTCTATGTTCCTGTTAATTATAGTGTTAGTTACTTTGCTTGAGGATAAGCAAGATTCTAGGTTAGGGGGTGTGATAAGTGCCCTAATTCAGTTAAAATCATGTTTTAAATAAAGGCACTTATCATTCGATTTCATAAGCTTTTATCATAAATTTATCCTAAACCTAGTTAAATAACTCTTATTGCTTGTATACATGTCATTCGTCATATTTTGGAAGATTAATCCAACATGTTTTGTATTTTGATAGATTCCGAGGATTTCCGGGGCTTCCGAAAATAAAAAGCAAGCAAATCTGGATGAAGAAAGCAAACAGGGAGGTGCAACTAGCAAAAGGCCCAACAAAAGATTCCAGAAACCTCCTTTAACTCGCCTGGGCGAGTAAATCCTTTGTAAAACACTCGCCTGGGCTAGTGGATGCTGCAACTGGGCCTCCAAGTGGGCCAAGTGGGTGTGCAAGTGGGCTATTAACTCGCCTGGGCGACTAAAATGAAGTAAAATTGCTCGCCTGGGCGACCAAACTCGACCAGGCCAGCCCCTATAAATACCCAAGCACCCCCAAGGCAATTCATCACTCTCTCAACTTCCATTCTTCCTCCTCCTTGCTTCTTCTAAGCTTTTTCTTTAGTTTTTTTTTTAGTAAATAGTAGTATTAGGTAGGTTAGGAAAGTGAGAGAAGTAAGATTTAGTGTGGAGACTCTGCTGGAAAGAAGCGGTGATGGAGCCCTTCATCAATTTTTCTCTTAAGGAGGTTCTCTCCATGCTTGGTTAGTTTCTCTTATGGATTGGATGTAATCTTCTACTTTTAAGTATCTCTTTTAATATTTATTTATGCATAAGTCTTTTCTATTTATTATTGGTAATTTTATTCTGTTCTTAATGCTTATTCTACTTGATCACTAGTTTCATGAAATTGGATTCTAAGTTTAACTGGAAAGTACTCTTAGGGTTTGAACTGAATAATTTTACTCATTACGTTACGATCGCTAGGAATAGGGCGTACCGTTTTGATTGCATAAAAGCACGCAATTATAATTCTTAATGCTGGGATATTTACTTTGTATATGAGGGATCGATATTCGGTAAATATCTTTAGAACTCGATTGCGAGGAATCTATTCGAGGTTAACATAGTGTGCATCAATAAGGATAGAAAATGATTTATACATGGTAATATTAATTGGATACCGAGGTATGAATGATGAAATCCAAATCCTACGCTTTTCTTGATTTAATTAGTTTCCGTACTTTTTAATTATTTTTCGTTATTTCCATAAAACCATCAAAACTTCGACCATACTCGTTGTACATAACTATTAAATTGTTAAGTTTTATTTGGAAAAACTGAGTAGCACAAGTCCCTGTGGAGACGAACTTTTATAAATTTTGTAACTTACAACGACAATTGGTACGCTTGCCAAAAGTCTAACATGTGTCGAGGATGGTATTAATGGTGGAAAGGCACGCAATTACTGTAGTAGGGTTGTCACGAAGGATGGACATGTGTGCAGTGACCCCACAGAAATGTCCACGTGTAATTTTACCATTTTGTATGCCCCAAGCCTCTAAGCCAGCTTGCAGGCGAAAAAGGGTGAGTAAGCGTCGATGGAGCATGTCCAGTGTCAAGGTTGATATTCTTGACAAGTATTATGTAATAATGAGCCCGAGGAGCCCCTCGAGGGTGGACAAGTGATGTCCCTGTCAATGCTGATAACTTTGTAAAAAGTAATGTGAAGCTATGTCAAGCCTGTTAACCTGGATTATGCTGTTCGGGTTGTCAATGTTGAAGTGTCTTGAATGGATGTATCTGTTGTATTGATGGAGTCAAGTGTGTCAGGTAAATGAAGCGTCATGGTTGGTCACTTCTGCCAAAATTTGACCATTGGCCTGAACCTTGAAAGCACACGTGATGCTTTGTCATTTCCCCAGGTGCGTGTTGCACACTTGTTGTACTCGTGCATATGTGTCACTCAAGGAGTGGACACGTACTGGAGTAGTGCGGTAATGGGTGAGTGGGCATTGATTGTGGCACGGATTTCCAGGGGAGTCGTTTCAAGTCCGCGCGTAACTACTCAATTGTCACGCCCTATTTAAATTGATGAGACGTTCATCATTTCTCTCACCACCATTCCTCCTTCCTCCTTGCATTCTGAGGTTGTTCTCCTTCCTCTATTTTCTTCTTGCCCAAATCTTCCCTCTTTTCTGAAAATGTCTAAATCTCCTTTGTCTAATTCTGCCCTAGGTATGGGGGTAGTGATTCAAGTGGCTCAGTGGAGCAGCGCGATGTGATCTCCATTGGTGATTCCTTTGAGGAGGACACCCATGGTGGAGTTTCTAATGGCTCGTGAGTTCCCGTCAGGCTGGTGAGGGTACTTCTTGCCCTCGTCAACAGGAAAGGCCTTCAATAGCCCCTAGGGCAGACGAGCCTCTGCCCCTCACCATTTCCCCCCTCCTTTTACTTCTGAAAGGGCAAGGCCCACTGGTGTTAGGAGCACGAGGACTTCCCCTCATGCGTGTTGCAATCGCAGTGTTGAGTCACCACCTCATGTTCTGGTTGTCCGGTTTTGAATAGGTGAGGAGGATGTTTTGAAGCACAAGTCCTCCCTTACTACGCTTGCTAATGTCAATGCCATGTGCAATAAGCTTCGATTGTTGGCACCTGAAGATTCTCGTAAGCTCATGGTTGAAGCTTACAGGGATGATGAGTTTCCTTTTATGAGGACAGCAATTGGATGCTCCACCCTTTTTCTTCATGTATCACTGTCTTTTTGAGATTTTGGGGCTTCGCCTCCCTTTCTCCCCTTTCCAATGTGCTTTAATGGATTTTCTGAACGTGGCTCCCTCCCAACTTCACCCCAATAGTTGGGCAGTGGTGCTGGCGTTCGAAGTTTTGTGTTCCCACTTGAACATTCATCCAAATGTTCAAGTCTTCTTGTTTTATTTCCAGACTAAGTTGTCTGGGAAAGTTGGTTGGGTATCCTTGCACAGTGTTTCGAAGAAACTGTTTGAGGTGGACACCAATGTCTTCCGCCATTTTAAGGACCGTTTCTTCAAGGTTCGCGAGAGTGGTGAGGTGGCTGATGGATTGCCATTGATGCATAACCAAGACATGGAGTCTCGCTTCCCATTTTATTGGCAATCTGACCCCACCAGGTTCAGGTCATTTGATGAGAACCTTCTAACCCTGGTGGAGAGGTTGGACAAGGTGATCCTGGAGCTATTGTTGTCTTTCTTGGATGCACGTGCTATCTTGTCTTTGTCATCAGCTGATGACCCTGCTATTGCTTTAGATAGTATGTCCTTATGCCTTATTTCTCCCATGCTTCTTTATCAGTATGTATGGCCTAGCTTGACACTTTACTTTTTTTTTGTTGTGTGTATTGCAGGTATCATGGATGGTTTTCCCATGGAGGCCATTAGTAAAGAGGGTGGGTGGTGATGTCATGCCACCATCCCCTATTCCCCTTTCCACTAGAGAAGAGGGTCGACCAACTGTTAGGGTCGGCCCCGTTGATGTAGTTGTTGCCTTCCCCAGCCCTTCACCCTCTGAGTTGACCAAGAGAAAAAGAGATAAAGGTGTTGGGACGTCCGGTCGCAAGAAGTCTCGGGCCCTCCATGCCCCTCGTAGCTTGCGTGCTTTGAGGGAGGCGATCAGGCATCCGTCTAGTGTGCCAACCTCTCCTCCACCTGTTTGGGCGCCAGCACCAGTGGTGACCCCTGTTGTTGCTACTCCTGTTCCACCACCTGCCATTCCTGCCCCACCTGTTGTAGTTCCTATTCCTCAGCCTCTCCTCCTACGGTCTTTTATTGCACCTTCTTCTTCATCTTGCCCTGTCACCTCTCTTAAATTTTTGCATGCTTCAAGGGAGATTGACTCACTATGGAGTATAGGGCATGTGCTTGAGTGGAAAGTGCCGACTCTGTTTGACAGGAATTTAATTCGGTCAGTCAGTCCTCAGAATTCTGATGGTACTGTTGTGCTCTTTTTGCAAAGGAGCATAGCTATTATAGGAGGAAACAGACAGTTGCGCCAAGAATCCGTAAACAAGGTTGCTTCCTTGGAGAGGGAGATGGTCAATTTGAAGGCTGTTGTCCGCAATGTTTGGAAGGCGGAGCACTCCAAGGTAAACAATGTTGTGGTGGCAATTACTGAGCTGTCAGGTCCAACCATTAGTTGTCTGCTAAGGCTAGCAGTGCTTTGGCGAAGTTGCTACGTACTCGGGTTGACGAAGACGAGTTGGTCAACTAAGGTAAAACTTTGATGTAGGAGACGAAGGTCTTGATTGCTAAGAAGTTGGAGTTGGCCAATAGGATAGCCGTGCTAGAGGAGAAGCTAAAGGAATCCCAAGCTGAGTTGAAGGAATCCCAACTTAGGCTTACTGCGGAGTTTCAGACCAGTTTTTACAATTGTTGCAGGGGCATTCTGGTAATTTCACAGCAAACGATCTTACAATGGGCTGAAATTTTACCAGAATGTGTGAAAAATTAATGTATCATGGTGATCTTGTGAAGGATGAACACGGTCAGGAGGGGTCCAAATCGCGAAATTCCTTCATTTAGGCCATTTTTGAGGCAATTTTCTATTTTCGTGATTTTTAAAAATCACCAAAAAAATACAAAAATCAATCATGAGTTTTAGACATTCACTGTTATTTTATAGATTTTTTTTAAAAATTTTAGGCCAGTTTTCCAATTTTTATTTTATTTTAGCATATATAGTGAGTAGTGTCCTAGTAGAGTAGCTATCTGACATTTCTGTGTTGTCTGTGTTTATTGTTCCTTATGAGCTGAATTATGTATGACTAGGCCCACATCCAGTGAATTACATGCATATGATCCTGAGATAGATAAGACATTTCACAGATTAAACAGATATAATGTTAGTTTAGATGACTTTTATAGTGTAGTTTTAGACAGTAGCATAGTGTCTTCTGACTTTGATTCTGAATTTACTTCTAATCCTTCTACTTCTGAACATCTTGATACAATGGCTGATAACAACCTAACTCTTAAGGAATTGGCTACACCTGATGTTGTTTACCAACCTTGGTGTATTCAATATCCTGAGACTGAGGTCAGTTATGAGCTAAAGTCTGGACTGATCCATTTGCTTCCAAGGTTTCATGGTTTTGCAGGTGAAGATCCACACAAGCATCTTAAGGAGTTTCATGTAGTGTGTTCCACCATGCGACCACATGACATTCATGAGGATTATGTCAAGATGAAAGCATTTCCTTTTTCACTGGATAGTGTGGCCAAGGACTGGTTGTACCTTCAACCAGATCCTATCAACACTTGGACAGATATGAAGAGAAGATTTCTGGAGAAATTCTTTCCAGCATCCAGAACAGGATCCATCCGGAAGGAGATTTGTGGTATAAGACAACTAGCTGGGGAGACATTGTATGAGTACTGGGAGAGATTCAACAAGCTGTATGCTACATGCCCTCACCACCAAATCAGTGAGCAATTGTTAATTCAGTATTTTTATGAAGGTTTGATGTTGATGGACAGGAGTATGATAGATGTAGCTAGTGGAGGCGCTTTGATGGACAAGACTCCTCTTGCTGCAAGGCAGTTGATTTCTAATATGGCAGCCAATTATCAACAATTTGGTACTAGAGGTGTTGCTACATCCAAGGCTGCAAATGAAGTTTCTGTTTCTATGGTTGCTGATAACTAGAGGTTGGAGAACAAATTGACAGAGTTGACATCCCTTGTGAGACAGCTTGCTATTGGTCAACAACAGAATGTGATGGCAGCCGACCAACCAAGACTTTGTGGTATCTGCTGTGTGCTTGATCATCCAACAGATGCATGTCCCATTCTCCAAGAGACAGAACAAGCTGCTGAAGTTTCTGCCATGCAACCTGGACAGCCATTTAGACCTCAACATCAGTATAATCCTTACTCCAGAACTTATAATCCTGGTTGGAGAGATCATTTGAATTTGAGGTATGGTCCTAGTCCACCACAACAGCTACAGCCCTTTAGACCTCCACAACAGTAATTCCAGCCTGCCACCACCAAATACCAACCTCCCTTATTCAGACAACAGCCACAGTTCCAGCAACCTGCACCTACACCTGCACAACCTGTGCAGACCAGTTCTGGACCTTTGGAGGACTTGATGAAGCAAATGGCCACCACCAACCTTCAGTTTCAACAGAATGTCAGTGCCACCATTCAAGACCTCTAGACTCAGATTGGACAGTTAGCTACAACTGTCAACCAGATGCAGCAGCAAGGTTCTGGCAACATTCCAACACAACCAATGATTAATCCAAAGAGTGTGAATGCCATTACCTTGAGGAGTGGCAATGAGCTTTCAGATTCAATAGTTGTTGGTGCTAAATCAGATTCTGCACCAAAGCATACTCCTCTAATTCCTCTACCTTTTCCTTCTAGATCCATTTCTGCAAAGAAAGTGGAATTTAATTCTGATTTGCTTGATATTTTCAGGAGGGTTGAAGTCAACATTCCCCTATTGGATGCCATCAAACAGATTCTAAAATATGCAAAGTTTTTGAAGGATTTGTGCACTTATAAGAGGAAGTTGAAGGGAGATGAGCAAGTGAAGATGGGTAGGAATGTATCTGCACTCATACAGGGCAAGCCTGTTGATTCTATGCCACTATCCACCTTGCCATAGAAGTGTAAGGATCCTGACTCTTTCATTGTTCCATGCACCATTGGAGATATTACTTTTGCAGATGCCATGTGTGATCTTGGAGCCTCCATTAATGTCATGCCCACATCAGTTTACAGATCACTACACCTTGGTGAGTTGAAACCCACTGCTGTTGTCATTCACTTGGCCAACAAGAGTGCTGCACTTCCACTTGGACTTATTGAAGATGTGTTGGTACGAGTTAATAATTTGATTTTCCCTGCGAATTTTTATATTTTGGACATGGAGAATGAGTCTTCTAGTCATGGTTCCACATAGAAAGTTGCATGGAGGTGTTTATGGATGATTTCACTGTTTATGGTTACTCTTTTGATGCATGTTAGGATAGTCTCTCTAGAGTGCTTGACCGATGTATTAAGACTAACCTTATTCTTAACTTTGAGAAAATGCCATTTTATGGTGCATGAGGGTATAGTCTTAGGGCATTTGGTCTCTAGTAGAGGTCTTGAGGTCGATAAGTCCAAGATTAATGTGATTACTTCTTTGCCTTACACCGCTTCTGTGCGAGAAGTACGTTCTTTTCTTGGACATGCAGGTTTTTATAGGAGATTCATTCAGGATTTCAGTAAGATTGCATTGCCATTGTCCAAGCTTCTCCAAAAGGACGTAGACTTTACATTTGACCAGCCTTACAAAGAAGCATTTGAGGGATTGAGGAAGAAGCTGACTACCTCTCCCATCATGCAACCACCAGATTGGGAGCTTCCCTTTGAGCTGATGTGTGACGCCTCTAATTATGCACTTGGGGCTGTGTTGTCACAGAGAGTTGGTAAACTCTCCCATGTCATTGCTTATGCTTCACGCACTTTAGATGCAGCCCAAGTTAACTACACCACCACTGAGAATGAGCTTTTAGCTATTGTTTTTGCTTTAGATAAATTTCGATCTTATTTACTTTGCTCCCATATCACTGTCTTTACTGACCATGCAGCTTTGAAGTACCTGTTGAAGAAGCCTGATGCTAAACCTAGATTGATCAGGTGGATGCTTCTTCTTCAGGAGTTTGACCTCAAGATTAAGGATAGAAGTGGTGCAGAAAACTTGGTTGCTGATCACTTGAGCAAGATTGAAGGACCTCTTGAGTCTTTTCCCATTCGTGATAATTTTCTTGATGAGCATTTGATGCATTTGCATTCATCACATGTCACACCTTGGTTTGCTGACATTGTTAATTTCATTGTTACATCTGTTGTTCCACCTCATGCATCTAGGTCCCAAATAGATAAACTTAAGAGTGATGCTAAATATTATGTTTGGGATGATCCTTATTTTTGGAGATTTGGTAGTGACCAAGTGATCTGAAGGTGTGTGCCTGATCATGAAAAATTCAGTCTATTCTTCAGTTTTGTCATGGCACACCTACCGGAGGTCATTTTGGTCCTCAGAGGACTGCTAGGAAGGTATTAGACTGTGGGTTCTTTTGGCCCACCCTGTTTAGAGATGCTCATCACTTTACCATCACTTGTGAGCAGTGTCAGAGAGCAGGAGGAACCATTACACATAGACATGAGATGCCTTAACAACCCATTATTTTTTGTGAGATTTTTGATGTCTGGGGTATTGATTTTATGGGTCCATTTCCTATTTCTCATGGTTTTTCATATATTTTACTTGCTGTTGATTATGTTTCTAGATGGATTGAGGCTAAGGCCACCAGAACTAATGATTCTAAAGTTGTTGTGGATTTTGTGAGATCCAACATTTTCTGCAGGTTTGGTG